>JALPQI010031926.1:0-34208 GCA_025490895.1 Thaumatotibia leucotreta | reverse complement strand
AAATATAATTTCGGTACAGATAGCCCTCCGAAGTTTCGACATAACAAGAAATTAACATATTTACTGAAAATAGTACACTAAGATACAAGTGCGAAACAAATTAGTCATTAATTCAAATTATTTAAACGTATTATATCGCGTATATTAATTAAATTTAACTACATCCCGACGTTTCGAACACTTTACAGACCACTAATGTGAATCGCGGATTTGGTTAATTGGGACAGCAAAATTGCGAATGGTGTTGTTATTATAACCAATTCTAAAGCGGCGTTCTTAACTTTGTTACTACATCGAAATATGTTACATAATTGGCGACTTACACTTTTGTCACTTCCTACCTAACATCACTATGTTTGTCATCGTCAGTTCAAAATAGCTCGGTATCTAGGATTTTTTAACCACGTAGTCCAACTGCTCTGTCTGACTCACAGATGTCATATATACCATCGATCAATCAAACGTATCTACTTAAGGTGCGTTCAAACCAAAAGAGCATTCGCTATTCTAACCCCGCACTCTACGAAATTCGATCGTTACACAAAACGTGATTGGTTGATTTCGTAGAACGGGGGATAGAACAGCGAATGCTCTTTTGGTTTGAACGCACCTTTAGAGTGTCAAATGAACTCAGTGAAATCCACTGAGTTGTTCGTCTTTAATCGCAGCTTGCAGTTTTCGGGCATCAAATTTTGTAAGTTGAAGTGAACAAAAACATTAATAATGCCTCCTTAAGTAATATTAATTGCAACAACACAAAAAAATATGAATACGCAAGGGCCTGAGACAAGTAAGGCAAGTAACAACTTCAGTACAAAATCTGACACGCTCGGCCGCCATACAAATGAATGAACTTGTTTCTTCTATCCAAATCTAATTCTGTGGTCTGACTAGTCGGACGGCGTGGATTTTTTTCCTGTTGGTTCATCTATCAGACTGCATGGAATGGCAAATTCGAGTGGTCGGTCTACCTGGCCAGTCCAGTCAAGCTTGGGTTTCTCCGGATAAATGTGCCGTCATATAGCGGCCGTCTCAAAACTTTGTCCTAGTACGTATGTATGCGCCGACATATCATCGGGGGGGGGGGGGGGGGGGTTAATTTGAGTGACAATTGTTTGATATTGGATAGTTACGCGGTGTTGCACTATCCCCGACGATATGATGGCACCGCTAGGATAAAGCAGTCGGACTAGATGGCTATAGGGATATTTTCTTTGGTTAAAACTATGGAAACGGAGTGTTCGAAATGGGATGTAACTAATTAATATACGCGATTTCCTAGTACCTATTATATCGTACACGGCAAAGGCGTTTGACGCACTTTTCGACGAATCGCGAAAGACGCTTTATGTGCCCGGGCCCTTAGTGTACATTTCATAAATTAGTGATCTTGATCTCTGCCATGTAGGGAGCTAAAGCGAATCAAGTTTAATCTCACACTTAGGTATTGCATCATTTATCGGTTGTCGGTGTAAGAATCTTTGCACAGAGTACACTCATGCGGATCATATAAAAAAACCAGTGAAGACCTATTCAACATTATGTGAGCAAATAATTCAAAAATTCTAGAACATGTAACATCAAATCGTAAAGCAATAGGTATAAACATTAACAAGGAATAATATAATAATTTGAATCTGGGTATTTATTATAAAAAGTTTTTAGTGTACCTACATTATTATACTTTTACACTTGATTGTAGTCTTTACGCCACTAGTCATTTACTTGGTAAATTATTTTTGCTTGCTGTGCAGTTTTCCTTCAGCGCAGAGCGATTACGTGCAAATAACTGACTTCCGTCACCATCTTTTCCGCTATGTCGTATGTGTCTCGTATAGGTACCTACACGTTTGTAAATGCGCTAGATAAGCTATGTATGTCTATAAGATCAAGTGGGTCATCTAAGTCATCTATTGACCGTAGCAAGCTAATTGCTAGATTTTTATATGACATTCTGTTCGAGGGCATAAAGTCTAACCCCTTATGTACCTATATATGTGTATATAACACATATCTTATTAATATGTCTAAAACGAAAGGGACAAACAATACTAATCGGCTTGCTAAATTTGGAGACTTATATAAATAAAGGGGCAGTTAAGGCTTTCGACACGTTTGAGTAAAAAAATCATTAAACATCTAAGCACGTTGTATTTCCGAGCAGTCGAACTGAAATAACTAGGGGTCGGAACTATGGGTGCAAAATTTTAACAAAACCTCTCAAGTGGACTTGACATAGCATATACATCCATAAAATATACATATCTACACACCCACACACTGTAAGCTGAAGATTCCGAGATAGGGAATAAAATTGGATACAGATTTTTCAATAATATTCGTATTTTTCTTGGCTAAAGTGTAGCCATATGTCAATTTTAAAGTTTTGTTAAGAAGCAATAATCCTCACAATTTAGGCACATTAATCCATGATTAGATGTGGAGCACCTAAAAACATTAAATTAAACTAGAAACAGTAAATTACGCGTTCGGTACAGTTTAACTTCCTGAGCTGCAGCTTATTGTAAGCATATCAAATATTGCCCCTCTCGTATGAATCGTAAAAGGTAGGATATGCCAACCGGTCAACAACGATTTGACCATAACTTACAAATAGGAAGGTATCCACTAGAGGCAAACTCAGGTCGAGCAGCCTCAACTTGAAGCAAACAGCCTGTTTGAGGCTGGTCGCTCTGAGGCAAAAGCTCGAGCTGGTGCGAAGGTGCGAGTCGGACTCGCGCGCAAAGGGTTCCGTACCATTATCAATTTATTATTAAAAAAATCAACCTACCTCAAAAACTATAGGAGATAATTTAATCAAACCAAAAATCGTTGATAGAGTTTATTAATGTGCGTAACATATTTTTTTTTTAATTTTATATCGCGTAGTTAAAAAAATAGAGGGGGGACACATTTTTCAGACTTTGAGAGTTGATATCTCGAAAACGATTTGCTTAAATAAAAATGAGACTTTTAAACCTTCATATCATTTTCAAAGACCTTTCTATTAATACCCCACACGCTTATACATATACATAAAAAAATTTCTATCCCTCAGTTATAGTTGAAAGAATATGAGATGAGCTCGTTCTCTTAAAATTCCAGTAGCATTGGGTCGTAAACCACAAAGTAAGAAAACAAGCACTCAGTAAAACCAGAATATAACCGCCTTAGAATGTTAGTATAGATTATCGACTCTATTCTTTGCACAATAGACTACAAAATAAATAAACTAAATAAGCGCTTATAACTTTTTCTACATTTTACAACTACCAGGTAGACGAAAAAAAATTGCCGAGTAGAAAAAGGACAATATGGTACCATAAATGTTCACTAGATTATCGGCTCTGTACCCTTATCTTAAAAATAACAATGCGTTGACCAAAAAACAATACTTCCCATATTTTGCACTTAGAGATAAAAGGCGTGCTGCCAGGGTCATTAGTCGCGTGCCATTATTTAGTTTGTTTATTTTGTAGTCTATTGTGCAAAGAATAAAGTCGATAATCTATACTAACTTTCTAAGGCGGTTATATTCTGCTTTTACTGAGTGCTTGTTTTCTTACTTTGTGGTTTACGACCCAATGCTACTGGAATTTTGAGAGAACGAGCTCATATTCTTTCAACTATACATGTATGGAGGGCCCCCACCCCAATGGTTTTTTTTTACAATTTAGTATCATAATCCTGTAGCGGTTCATACAACACATATCCTTACCAAATTTCGTTACTGTAGCATTTATAGTTTCCGAGTAAATCGGCTGTGACAGACGGACAGACGGACAGACGGACATGACGAATCTATAAGGGTTCCGTTTTTGCCATTTTGGCTACGGAACCCTAAAAAAGATGAAGCAACAAAAGGTTTCAACGTGGTATTTTTTGCTTAATTTAATGAACTGCGGTTTCGTTCTCCAATGCACGGATCGGACTGAGGCTACTTTGAGCACGGCAAAAAACTGACAAAATATGGTTAGCCTCGCGGCAACGAATGTATACCTCATGTCGCGGCGTGCCTCAGGTTGAGGCAGTGTTTCCACTGTCGCAGCCTCATCAGAGCGAGGCAGCCGCGCGACCTGGGCCTGCCTCTAGTGGATACGCGGCTAATGACGATCAAAAATCAGTACACCACTTTTATAATAACATTGATGACTATCATAATCAAGCGCTAACTACCTACTTTCTTCAGCAAGCACCTAATTTTGACCGAAGTTCCAAATAATTAAGCTTCGTTTAACTTCTGATTTTGTCGCATTTTGTAGGTATATTAATTATAACTGATTACATAATTTACACGCAAACGCCGTCGTTTGTCAGTAGGTAATAACGCCAATACCTGCTGCACTGTGACCCAGATAGCTGTTATTAGTGTTATTAGGTAGGTGCCTACTCTAGTCAGTTTATCAACTCTAAAATTAACAGCAAAATATTCGTATACAAGCGTGTAAATACACGTTCTAACTTAAGCGTAACAAGCTTCAAATAGGCTCCTTTGTAATTACTGTATACACTGCGTCAATTCTATGATTACCTATAATAAAGATAGCTTATCTGCACACATTGACGTAGTACACAACACATAGAAAAGTAATTATAAGTAATAAATTAGTCCAACTGAAAGAAATTCTAGAGACGAATTGTTTATTATTGTGTGTGTCACGACAGTAATGTAATGTACAAGTAGGTACCTAGATATGCATTACAGAACGTATGTCCGAGTCACAAGAATCTAAAACGCTAAAATATTTTTGGATCTGACTTTACCTTCTGTGTTTCTAGCTAGTCTATGGAAATAATCATTAGTTTTACAAGGATGCGAAGTTATTATTTACCAACTAATGCTAATATTTATTGAGAGCTAAACAAAGCGAAATTATCGAATAGTCGGACGAGAAATGGAATGTTGATTTTTGGAAGGGTTTCATGGCACGAGGGTTGAACACTGAACAATCTTTGCTCCCGAATGAAACGCAAAAATGTTCACCTCACTAGTACGAAGAAAATATTAAATTTTTACATAAATAGTAGAACGTTTAACTTTTGTTGATAACCTTAATTATGAAATTATTATTGTACACTTGTATTAAATTATGTCTAAGCGTCGTTATGGCAAGCAAGTTAAGCGACAAAGTGGGATCTCGCAAATATTTATTACGTTTTTTAAGGATAAAAAAAAACATTTTTGCAGACTACGTTGAAGGAAGAAAAAAATATTTTTTAGAAGCGTTTAGTTTTCGATAGCTTTTTCAAGTTAAAGGGTTGTTACTGATAAATGATACTACGAGTATACACAATAGGACGACTGTCGCAGTTACGAACAATGTTTAAACAAACATTGTACCCTGAACTAGGCAAAATTTTAAAAAATCCTGACAGCGGCAAAGTAATAAATAGAGCAAAGTAGAGCAAAAAATTATGTCTTTAAAAAAATACAAAAAGTATGTATCTTATAAGATACACTGCCAAGTTATGGGTTCAAAATATGTTTATTTTCCATTTCGTAATCAAAAATTGTTAATTTTAATCAACTTTTACCACAACATTATAGTAAACCACTGTAATCAAAAATTAATTAGTGCTAGAGTATAAATATCATTGCTTAGAACGGCTCGTTTACTTTGTTTGCAACTTTATGAACGGGAACGATACAATACTTATCTCTTATACCTACCCACTTACACATTTTTTTAAACGGAAAATATAACTGTACTTAGTACTGTTAATGATGATAAAACCTTACCTTGACCTTGCATTATGTTTGTCCTAATGTAATCCAAATTCAATTCCGTTGTAATCTGATTATGAGTGAGTCGGTGTCTATTCTCTATGTAAGTAATCGTAAACTCGCACAAAAGCACGAAAACAATGTCATTAGACTCATTAGCTCGGAAACTAGTCCGAAATGTCCGAATACTGACGCATCAGACAACTTCATGTGGCATTTTGGGTATCTAAAAATAATAATGATTACACCATTCACTCCATCCTATTCCCCATGGGCACTTTTTATAAAAAAACCTATATTAAATATCCAAAACGCTATTTACCAGAATTAATAAAGGTACTCCTAATTTGTAAAAAAATAATTATTATAATTTTGAAGAGTTTCAAATCGTGATATAGTTTCGACATTATTTCCTGTTTGACACCATTTATTGAATACCTTTACTAAACTTACCTATTTTATATTACTTTTTTTTTTCGTTTTAAAGCTTGTTTCTAGGTCTACTTGCACATTTTAGGGTAAGGTTTTGGTTAGGTTATTACTGTTATTTATTAGGTTAGGTGGTAGTATCAAAAAATTCCATACATTACGTAATACTTAGTTGGTTAGCCTTAGATCGTGCAACTTTGTGTTAGGTATATTCTTCTAATTCTTTTAAAATCCATAATTTTTTGAAGACTTACGTTTTTGTTTTGTTGCAGCAAGGGTATGACTTATTACCAGAGGACTTCAAAACGATACTAAGGTAAGATGTTCTCTTTGCTCCCTTTTTTTAGAAAATACTGAGTAAGAGCATTATTCCTCGAATATACAAATATTTATTAAACCTCGTACAATTATTTTGGGCATCACACTCAATGTCAATTCATAATTATAGTTTATCGTTTGTTTGTCATATTCTAATAAGCATGGACGCGCGAAAGTGTCTTATGGAACGATAAATGGCAAAAACTGGACCATCATACTCTTAAGCTCCCTGAGCCCCTGACGCATCGCCATCAAACTCTCGCTGAACGTAATTGTATTTATATTTTCATCCTCAAACAGCTACGAACCCCAAGAAACCCACACCGAACATGGCCCGATATGCTCTGGGCCGGTTAATATTTCTTATGTCACTTAATTTTATCTCTAAAATGTAACATAGCTGTGTATCATGCATAATTACAATACATATTGCGTAAACACTTTCTAACAACGTAAGCACTGATGTGATTTTGATGAGTTTGTTTTTAATTTGGTTTACCTACTAAATAGTTAGTAGATAATATTCTAGTGTACGTGTAACAATACTTATTTTTCTTGACTCACCTTTAGAAATCATTGCTCGCAAGCATACATAAAATTACGCACAAACTGAACATTAAAAAACCGGCCAAGACCGTGTCGAACCAAGCTCGGCGATTCGTTTAGTGAAACTATTAGTTGAAAAAGGTTTTGTTTATAGAAACAAAACCAACAAAAGGCTTCATGGGTGTAGACCCATGAAGCTTTTTGTAGAGTATATAAACGGCATAGGTATTGCTTAAAACTACTTCTATAATAATTATGGAGCTTTATATCGACTCGTTCTGTTCTTGAGATGGTACAACGCCATGAAACTATGATCTTGACAAATATTGTGTGTCTCTCTCAATCTGTGTGTGTCCAAAATTAAACGAAAACCAATAATTATGCCGTATTAGAAAATCGATATTGGTGAAACTTATCAGCCTTATCTATCACCTTAATTCTTCTACAGCTGATCAATCATGAATTGGATTGTTAGGTAACATGTTTTGGCAGCACGTAGCTGTAGCCCTTTGTGGTTATTAAGATAGTACCAATGAGTATGTACTATCCAGAAAAAAAAATATTATCCAGATATATTTGCTAGAAGATCTTGAAATCCTTATAAATTGGCGAAAAAAACTTGGCGAAGAACCTTGTGCATGAAGTAGCCGTGTTTGTATAGGACTTGACGTTCCGTATTTAAATACGTAATGACGTAAACTCCATATAAACTCTTTGTGCTTATTTTTAGGGTTCTCTTATGATGAGACTCTGTCCGTCCATGGGTCCGTATGTTTGCTTGTTGTGCTCCCAGAAGCCGTACCATGAGCTTGTTCCGGCTCGCTCGCGCCAATACGTAAGTACGAGCGGGATGGATAAAAATTAAACGCGCGTTAATAACGTAGCGGCAGCTCATGGTATGACTACAAATCTAAACAAGTTTTAACAGCAAGAGCGGTTCCGCACTACGCCCGATCCAAACCCGTGAAAAAATATGGTCCGTAGTAGCCGTTGAACTATTTTTATTTGGTTAAAAGTACATAATTATATTCACTGACGACGCAGCCCGCTGACCCATTAACCTCGTTAGTAAAAGTATATTGATTAAATGTGTGTATATAAATTATATTATTATGTACTAACTTTTCATAAAATTCGCTTAGGTACAGGTCCATTCCATATAAAATATTCAAATGAGGTGCGCTCTGCATGGTTTTCGATTTTGCTGGAATAAATCATGGATAAAACCGTACTTGTTTAATTTTTAAACAACCTAACAGCCAGGTTACTTCAGCCTGAAGTTTTAAAATTAGCGATTATGGAGGTCTATTAAAATTGATCTAACTTTTTTTGTCTCTAAAACTGTTTTTTTTTATGTTTTATTGTACTAATATGTGTACTCGGTGATTATAAACTTCTAAAATCTCATGTTGTTTGGAAAATTTTCAGTAAAGTCTGTAGCTTTTATTGGATTTCTCACTTCATCTAGACAGAATGTTGTTTTTTTTTCATTGACAAGTTAAAATAGTCTATAAATGGAAATCTAAGCAATGTACCTAGTCATTCACTGACTTCAGTTCAGTATCTATCTACTGAGAAATCTAAAATTACAGCGTGTGTATTTGATACGATACGGCCGAATATTTTAATGTCGTTTACTATCGGGCCTAGGGAACCTGTTTACATACATTTTGTTTAGGAAATTAAGGTATTTTTTTTTCATACACAATAATTGAGCACGCATTGTATTGCATCCACTGGTTACACACACACACACACACACACACACACACACACACATTAATTAACGTAGACATAAGTATCTAAACGTCATACGAGTTTCATGTCAGCTGGACGGAATACATTGCTGCTGGGTTGTACTTTAGAAAAATCATTACACCTAATTATAACGAAATTATTATCTTACACGATTCGTAGGATCAGATATAATAGCTGGATTAATTATTTGCCCGTGTCAAATACACACGCTGTATAATAATACATGCGGACTAAAAAAAGCTTTCAATTCGTTTCATAATCTGACTCGGACATATTGAAAAATAAACCATGTAGGTATTTGTTTTGGATATTAATTGTGTTCGATATGTACTTACGTCATCATCATCAAATTCTGATGACGACCATTAGAAAGACATAAAAAATAATATTTAAAGACAAAACATTAAAATAAATTAGTCGCCTATCTATGAAACTCATAATAAACTATATATACTCATAGTAAACTAAATAACTATATATTGACTCAATCTCGATGGCATACCTGCACTCAAACTTAATCTGCCGAAGGTCGAGGGTGAATATCCGGCCGGAGTTATATTGACGACCACGACCATAGTTATTTTAGACTTCATCATCACTTGTTTTCATGGTTGTCCACAGATGGCTCTTAAACAAGAAAGTGTGCCCGCGCTGGCGTCACCAATGCTGCACCACACCGAATATAGGGATGCCGCTCCACCACCTTTGGCCACTGAAGACTTCGATGAAGTAGGTATACGAGTATGCCTTGAATGGCTTATTTTCACTTGCATTAATACGGTTTGCTTACTAGATAAATCGTAATCAAAAATCGAACGTCATTTATTTTATACCTATATTAGGTCATTACACTCATTATCTATGAAATTAACGTTTTGTATGGTGAATTTTATGAAAAGTCTATTTTCCATACATAGTTACATGCAATGATTTTTTTGCGTAAATTGTTTTGATTTCATAAATAAACCTTTGCCAGTAATATTAGACACTTCTAAGGCGTGATATGTATACAGTGTATTAACATGATACAGGCATTTATTGAAACCGAGGAATGCGATGTAGGTTTTTAGCCAAACCGTGAGCATTATTTGATTCAAAACCCTAATTTTAAAAGTAATTAACTTTCTAAGAAAAGTTAATTGAGAAGCAATGTACTTCAAAATGAATCGTTAATTTGAACTTGACAATGACATATCGCAGCCATTCGCAACGTTTGACAATTAAAAACGATTGCTAGTAATGCGTATTATTACCCATTTTCGTAAAAGCCCGGGTCATGGTAACACCCTGTATATGTCTCTATTTCATAAAACAATGTACTATGACACATTTATAACTATTCCATACATATGAACCGGCAACATATGACCAGAGTTGTTTTCAAAGCTTAGTTTAGAATGTCACTGAAAGAAAAAAAAGAAATAAAGTATGTAATATCAGTGTATAAAACCTTTGTATAGAGCACTATTGAAAACAAAAATATCTAAGTTACTCTATAGATAATAAAATTAGGGGCCAACTAAAGTATGACCAAAAACGCCAATTTCATAGGTAATGAGCCTAATGACCCAATATTAGTGGCCGAATAGGAAATAACTAAAGCCTCTACTAATGAAATTCCGTGATCTCGTTAATTTAACTATAACTTATAAATAAAAATTAAATTAGATACTAAAGATTAGAGTTTTCTGGAACGTTTTGAAATTTTTTTTAACATTTCGGAAGCCAGCATAAAGCAAAGCATAATATTGTCCCAACTACTTCAAACCAAATTTTTAATACGGTTCCATACGTTGTCAAGGCTAAATAGTAAGTGTCAACGGTAACGAGCAATTATACTTAAGTACCTCTTACGTAGAACAATAACAAGTTGGCCGACAGACGGGCCAGTAATAATGTGATTTTTTTTTTCTCTACAGGATGAATTTGAAGATGCGACTGAAGAGCAACCTGAGTAAGTGTCCACTATTTTAATGATAACTTAATGTACAATATTATGTACTTAAAACTCATGTTGGGTGTCAATTAGTATGAGTAGCTATGCCCCTATGACAACCAATTCTCGTAGGTTTTCTATCTTAATTTAAGATTGTATATTACTTGCAGGTATTCCATGGATTTACAAACGGCCTTCGAAGAGTGTGAGGTTGCAATGAGAAAATTTTTTAATAACGACCTGGTGGGAGCCTCGAATATAATGAAACCTTGGTAAGTAGTATTAGCAACGTGTTCCCACAACACCCACACAGGCATGTGCGAATTAATGTTTTCGAAATGAAAACTATCAATAATTACTTTAAAGACAAAGTGAGGTGACTTATGTACAGAGATCGGACAAATGTGCTTCATTGTTCGCAATAATATACCAAAGTTAATTAAATGAATAATTAAACGAATAATTCCTTGAAATTTGATTTCGAAGCTCTATGGTGACTTTTAACAATGGTTTTCATAGTTACCAGTGCCAAATAGGAAATTTACTGAAAATGATTAATTGATTAAATATTCAATCAACTTTGGAGACGTGTCCATATTATTGCGAACAATGACGCACATTTGTCCGTTCTCTGCTTATGTAAGATGACGAATGTCATAAGTTCTTAGAATGTACTATTTGCCTAATGAATTATTTTAATTATGTTATTATTACAATCTAAATAAGATTTCGTAAAAGTCATCACCGCTTAAAAAATGGTAATCATACTTTGTGTACCCTTGTCAGATTTTAAACAATTTGAACTGTGCCCCTCATAATTAACTACCACTGTCAGTCTGTCATACAATGAACTAAGAACCTTAGTTGGAAGTGTTTTTCAAGTGTAGGTACAATACCACCTAGTATAAGATTCAAAAATACTTCGATGTGAAAATTATAGGCACAGACATCTGAGCCTATAATTACTGTGCCTGTGCCTAAGACAAAATAACACTATGATTACATGATTACTGAATTATATTCATTGCCTCTAGAACTAATTAATATAGACTTTAACTTTTCTTGAAATACTTTTGGAAGGGACATTTTTAGTTTTGATTGTACGTAAGTTCATGTTTGCAAAATCA
Organism: Thaumatotibia leucotreta; assembly: GCA_025490895.1. Taxonomy (NCBI): domain Eukaryota; kingdom Metazoa; phylum Arthropoda; class Insecta; order Lepidoptera; family Tortricidae; genus Thaumatotibia; species Thaumatotibia leucotreta. The sequence goes on along the minus strand of JALPQI010031926.1, from coordinate 22,369 downwards.
ACACTAGGTACTAATACCATAACGTACTTACTAAAGATATTTCCCTACCTAGCTAACATGTAGGTAGGTACTCGTGTTTATTATGTGATGTTGATGAACGTCGGTAAATTAAACTGCGAAATTAGTACTTACATGATTGTAGATAATGGTTCATAAACTTCAAATGCGTCACTATCGTTAAGACATACTTAGGTACAAACCCATTGACGTTTAAGTATAAAACGATTGCCTAATTGCAACTGTTACCATGGACATCATTCATAATTATGTAATAATTGTAATTTAGTAGCTATGTTTAGCTCCACTAACTAAATTTTCATAATTTTTGAGGCAATATCTAGTAGGTAACAAAACAAGTAGATTCTTGCTTAATTAAGAAAGTTTTTTTTTATAAACCTACATACACTTTTCAATCAAACAACCAAGTCCGTTTAACTCTGAATTCCAAGCACCATGATGCCCTCAATAAAGCCAAAGAGACATATGGAGAACAATAATAAGAAAAAAAAATCGCAACCCGTCGAAATCACGACACTCCGTAATAAGAAAATCGACAAGAGGAGGACTAATTTCAAACTATCGATGAATAGGCATATGCAATGATTAACACTATTATTACACTTAGGTTTGTTTAATGGCTTTCATTACCAATTAAAGTCATAATCGAACCAAATAATTTACCTGTATAATATTATTATCACTTACTGTCGTTAAATAAAATAAATAAAACTTGTTAAAATTGGCCTTCCGTATTTTTAATTGTAGCTTTCAAAAGCGAGGTCGGCGACGTAGTAGGATCTCAAATTGTCCAGTTTATTGAGACATATAGGACGTAGACGATGTACATATCATTTGTTTGCGCCAGACATAAAGTTTTGAAGTTATATATAAGTAAAAATAACTCACCAAGATATTGACGTGTTGACTAATGTATGGCATATTTATTTAACCGACTACCTTGAAAGTGTCTTCGGTCTGCCGTATGCCAATGAAAATACGTATGCATACCACATTTCATCTGACCCAGCGTCAACTGTATATGTGTACAATATTCCTTAAAAGAACTACACAACTTACCTTACGGCTTACCAACTAGGCCCAAAATAGCACCTTACCTGTAATTCTATGTGATTACTGATTGGAAAATTCTCGCTTTCTATAAAGAGCGCTCTTAATTTCGAAAATCGTCTAATTTCGAAAGTTACGTGAAAAACACCATTATTTTCATCATATCAAGATTCCCCTTTCGAAATTATCCGAGCATTTTGCCGTTCGGAATTACCTTACATGAAGCCGTTTAGTATAAGCGTAGCGCCTTTAAGATGCCCTTCGAACAATTATAAGATGTTTATCATATGCCCATGCCTTTTAGAGGTATGAACAGGTAATTCTGCGTAGGTAGGTTTGTTTGTGTCTTTTTATTGCTATCGTGCCGAGACAAAATATGCATATTTTTCCATTTACAAAAATACTTGTTTGTTGCTGTTGCTTCAACATTGTACTTGGTAAACCTATAACCTCAGCGACTATGTAACCATTATGTACAGGTATTATATTTGTTAAGTTTAGGTACTTACTTTACTTAGCAGTCGAGAGTAAAATTAAATACATAATATGGTGTTTCCGGTCGGCTTTAAAATTATTTTTTAAGCTAACATGCTCATTAACATTATTAGTATGGCTTAAAACGAGATATTTACCATGAGTAACTCCGTGAAGATGGCATTTGCAACAGTGCCGAAATATCGGGTGCTCATTAATTCCAATTAACTTGGTAAAAATACAGTTTTAAGTCATAAATAAATCTTTTTAAAATTGAGAATACTTCATATTTTATTTTGCAGAAAAGTAGAAATATAGGAAGCTCTTATATTTTCACTAGGATATCGCAGTATTTCCTTATAACAAGCAATTTATTTATACTTATCTACTACTTTTACTTAAATAAACTTTACAGTGATATCTAGTTAACTACTAAATTGACTTTTTTACACACACAAGTACAAGAAACTTTCTATACCAGTAATTGGAGTTCGAGGCCAACGAAACTACGACAGATGCGTTATTGTCAAATCTGTCAAAGTCTCTTATGTCATTGTCAAATAAAGTTTTCAGGTTTCCACAACCTTTTTGTTATTTAATTTATTTATTTAAAATAATTCCTAATAAAAACATTATATACCTCCGTAATGTTTGTACGCCTTTTTGTTTAATATGGCTGTCACAACTAGAATTTTCTTAAAAACACGAAAATACCTAAAAACTTGTCTTTTCTCTTAACTAACATCGAAATGACAAAATTTTCTTGTAAAGAACTTAAAATGATAATAGCCAACGTTTCAAAGCCTATTTTAAAAAGAAGTTGAATTACCAGTGAACACAAACGACAGCGTGCCATATTTATTAAGACGGTAGGTATGGTTAAATTACTAAACCCCCTGCCTTATTACGGGTTAAAATTATGGGAAAGATGAAATGAAAGCAATTTTTGTATTTTATTTTTTATTTGTCTTCTTCAACACTTATCCTCCTGAGTGGTAACTTTTTCAAAACTGGTCCCATAATAAAACTTGACTGTAATCATGAGTAGATCCAGAAAATATGATTTTGTATCATTGTGTTTTATAACATTGCACCCAGTAAGTATATTTCATTTAAATTTCATTTTTTGATTATGGGGTGTATAGCGAAGCTAAACATGGCTGAACCAAGTGGGTCACCTTGTTAACAACCTACGGAAGAAAACAAAACGTTAGATCTGTATGATAATTTAAATGGAGAACTATAGCACTGCCAAAGAAATTTGTAGGTCAAAGGAATTTTACGAATACGAAATGTGAACATAAAGCACGCTACAATATATTATTCTGCAATTTTCTAAACGTATGCAGAAATAGGGTTTTAATTTATGTGTAGTTAAATTACTGTACCAAATGTTATTAACACCTGAGGTGATACCAGCGCAATATCAACTTTGTTACTAATAATTGCGGATAATTAGGTTTTTATTAAAATATCTCATATTTACGTGAAAATAAGTAAATAATATTGTTTCTATAAATTAAAGAATTACAATTACCAATAAATAAGATATCTCCACGTCTGTTTTTAGAAAATAATTATTTACTATTGTAAGAACATTTCCTTGTTGTGGCAATATTTTCGTAGATTCTTTGGCCTCGAACTCCAATTAGTGGTATAAAAGTTACAATTTATCGTCATAAAAATCAGATTCACTGTTAAAACATTTATCTAGGAGTATATTTTTAAGATCAAAGCTAAAGTCTGATTGAGAATTTATATGTGCAGGTATGTGGTGGTAGATCTGGACGGCTCTGTGGTAGAGGCCATTTTTGTACCTTTCTAGTTTCGGTTCCGCTCATTCTAGATAGTTCTGTCCGACGGGCATTATGACAAAATTAAATAAATTGATGTTTTTATGGACAAAGGCATTTTCTTAAATGTAAAGCTAGGGGAGGGTTAACAATTTCAAGGTTTTAAAATATGACCTGCAACTATTTGGTTGGTGGATAGTGAACTTGGTCTTTTTTCTTTGGTATGTGATATATCTAATCTTTATATAATTTTAAGTTGAACAAATTAAAAATATTAGGTTTTGATAGTAGCAAGTGTTAATGGCAAATGGAAACAAGTCATATAAATAAGAGTGATATGTTTGACAGGTGCCGCACGTCCCTGTACCACAGCCTCGGCATGTCCATCTTCGAGTTCATCCCCGCCATGCTGACCTTCGACCACGGGCAGATCAACCGCGCGCTGTCCGCACTCAAAGTGTGTATCTCCATCTGCAATCAGCATCGGAGGAACTTCTCTCTGGTTGAGAGCATCGGCACCATCATAAGAAAGGTAATCATTATATCATTTAGCATGTGCACAGCATTTTTCAATATTCGTGTTGCCGAGTATGTGCTATCTTTTCTGACTGTTTTGACGTCTAATTTAGTATATCATAAATACGCATGCGAGGGCATATCTTGCTATAAGGACATAAGTATCGTAACGGTAAGTAACGTAGAGCCGCTAATACATATAAGTATATTTTAACAAGAAATTACTTTTAGCTCTTAATAACAGGCTTCGAGCAAATCTTCCGCCATACCCCTGGTTCCCCTTACACTGGAGTTATGTAGGCTTTTTTCATAAGAAATTAAAAGAAATATTTCGCGGCAACAATTGGACTTCAATAATAAAATACTGGCCATTCGTTTTATGTTCCAACGCCCGTCCTGATTAGTATTCATTTGTACATTTTTTCGTTGAGTGAATAATGTTACAAAATATGTAAGTACCGCTAGTAACCACAATGAATAGAATGTTATTGTCATGTTTCAGCCAAACTTTAGTACGTACACAGACCTGGAAGCGCACGCAGAGTTGTGCTACGCGGAAGCTCAGCTGCTCCAAGCCATGATGACCATCATGGAGGGGGAGGACCTCACCGGCCTTATCAAGGGCACGCTTAAAGTCAAGAACTGCTATAATAGCTACAAGTAAGTATTTCGATATACATAAAAGTCTGCGAAATAATCGTAATCTTATTACCGTACAACTCGGGCATGTTATGCCTCTTCAAATTTATATGTGTATCTAACTGAAGCCAGTCCTCACGAAAATAAATAACACTCATAACTCTAGCTTTTCTTTGAACACCTTTAGGCTGCGTTTCCACCAGAGATGTGGGCGGATGTGTTTCCATACAAATGACACCTCGCTCGAGTCATTAATAGGTTTCATTTATGTGGAAACACATCCTCGCACATCTCTGGTGGAAACGCAGCCTTGTACAGGGGTCCTTAGCCATTTGACAAAGCCCTACGAAGATAAATAACGCCTAGATCTTGTAATTTGAAAAAAATCGCTGGGTAATTACCTAACATAAAATGCATTGCCCAATTTCTTATTTCCAAGCACACAAATTACTTCTTGACAAGTAAAAAAAGCGATGTGTCTATAAACGGTGCAATTTAATAAATAAGTAAATGGAAAACTATAAAATCTTCTCTAATAGAAGTCACAATTGCCAAACCTATTCCAAGTCGCGCTGCCAGTGCAGACACTTGACATCAGGGCATATACAGTACGTTTATATTTCCTGTCGATTGGACACAAATTTCATTATTTTTTTATCTCTTGTTTTAATGTTAGACTATATGTAAGTAGTAAACCTACGTGGGGCTTCAAGGTTTGTCCAATGGCCAAGGTCACCTGTAATTCTTGATCTAATTTATATAAGGCTCGATTTCTCAAAACTTTTATTCGTAGAATAACTCTTACTCTCAGATATTTACTAGTGTCAAATTACTATGGAGTTTTGACATTACTATCCGAGAGTTTTGACATTACTAAGCGTTATTCTTCGAATAAAAGTTTGGTGAAATCGAGCCTTAATTAAGTAACCAATAATCGAAATGCTCCAGAGACTGCGCCAAAATCCTCGCGCGCAAGCAATGGGAAAGCGAGACCTCTCGGATACACTTCCACAGCGGCGTGCGCCTGGGCACTGCCACGTTCAACGTGATGATATCTCTGCTGCCGCCCAGGATCATCAGCCTGCTAGAGTTCGTCGGCTTCTCGGGGAACAAGGTAGCTATGCAATGAGGGTTTTCGATATTTTTTCTACCACCAGGCGGCGCTACGTAGGCGAGAGGTCCGACCAAACAGCTGTCAGATTCATACTATTTATAGGTACTCGACATAAAATATCGAAATTCAATTGTATTTGGAAGTTTGTTCATTTACTATTTTGCAACTAACTTTTTTAATTCAAAATTATATTGATTGTTTGTTTACAATTAACGTTGTATAAATTGGATACCGTCAAATTAAACTCGGAAGATGGTCGTAGCCACAAAAGTTACCGTTTGATTGAGGAATTATGTATTGGTCATTGGTCACTAGATAAGTTTTGCAACAAGTAGCCAAATATTCGAAATTTCTAAATTATTTATTACATAAACATTACATGACTATAATGTAGAGGATGGAGCCGCCCGGTAAGCAAAAATTGCCTGTATTGGGAGGCGCAAATATGAAAAAGAAAGGAGATTAAAAAAAATTACAATGCATATCTTCAAAAAGTTCTGTGTATAGAGAACGCCCGCATAGCCCCGGCACAATACAATACAAAATACAACGCAACGACGCCTAACTGATTTGTATTGTTGACAGAACTTCGGGCTGACAGAGCTGGTGGCCGGGATGCGGTCGGCGGGGCTTCGCGCCGTCCTGTGCGAGCTCACGCTGCTCGCGTACCACCTCGTCATCTGCCACTTCATCGGCGCGCAGGGCGACCTCGACGTCTGCCAGGAGATACTCGACAAGGAGCTCAAGGTAGCGTGTGGTCGGGTTCGCGTACCACCTCGTCATCTGCCACTTCATCGGCGCGCAGGGCGACCTCGACGTCTGCCAGGAGATACTCGACAAGGAGCTCAAGGTAGCGTGTGGTCGGGTTCGCGTACCACCTCGTCATCTGCCACTTCATCGGCGCGCAGGGCGACCTCGACGTCTGCCAGGAGATACTCGACAAGGAGCTCAAGGTAGCGTGTGGTCGGGTTCGCGTACCACCTCGTCATCTGCCACTTCATCGGCGCGCAGGGCGACCTCGACGTCTGCCAGGAGATACTCGACAAGGAGCTCCAGGTAGCGTGTGGTCGGGTTCGCGTACCACCTCGTCATCTGCCACTTCATCGGCGCGCAGGGCGACCTCGACGTCTGCCAGGAGATACTCGACAAGGAGCTCAAGGTAGCGTGTGGTCGGGTTCGCGTACCACCTCGTCATCTGCCACTTCATCGGCGCGCAGGGCGACCTCGACGTCTGCCAGGAGATACTCGACAAGGAGCTCAAGGTAGCGTGTGGTCGGGTTCGCGTACCACCTCGTCATCTGCCACTTCATCGGCGCGCAGGGCGACCTCGACGTCTGCCAGGAGATACTCGACAAGGAGCTCCAGGTAGCGTGTGGTCGGGTTCGCGTACCACCTCGTCATCTGCCACTTCATCGGCGCGCAGGGCGACCTCGACGTCTGCCAGGAGATACTCGACAAGGAGCTCCAGGTAGCGTGTGGTCGGGTTCGCGTACCACCTCGTCATCTGCCACTTCATCGGCGCGCAGGGCGACCTCGACGTCTGCCAGGAGATACTCGACAAGGAGCTCAAGGTAGCGTGTGGTCGGGTTCCGGAAAAATGCTAGTTGAAAATATATCTTCGTCCTGCCCATTGTGATGTCTAAAGGACATATTCGATTTTTGATAAAGGATTAATGAAAAGCCTGTTTAGGTTGAGATTACACTATTTTTTTTTTCTTTTATGTAAAATGGGCATTTCTCCGAGCGTTTCAACCGCCGTGACTTCGGTGGCAACATTATTACGCGTTTTCCGTGGGTATTTCATATAAATGTAGAACAAAGGAAAATATACTTTCGAATTTAAATTTCAATAGCTCAAACTGACTATAGCAGACCATACACGTAAGGGTGTACCTGACAGGTTTGCCTGTACAGGTCAACTTTTCAGGTAAACCGGAGCGTGTATGTTGCAAAAACCTGCACAGTTCTGTAACATACACGCTCCAGTTTACCTGAACAGTTGACTTGTACAGGCAAACCTGTCAGGTACACCCTTACGTGTATGGCCTGCTTATGACGTGTAGGACTAGGATATATTTTACTTAAATTGAAACACGTACAGTCAATAAAACATGTGGTGTACCACTTTTTGATTTTATTCCGAGAACACATGCAATTGGAATAAGTACTTTATATTTTTGACCGCCTGTACTAAGGTTTGCTTATTTTTTTTTATTTTTTTTTTTATTTGCATAACAAGGAAAATACGACAATACAATTAAATATAATACTCGCCAAACTGTTACGTTTGATGGCGAGACATGCGCTCGGTTTCACAATTTTACTTAACCTACAATTACAAATGTTATTAGTGCTATCACTATCTTATAACGTACATACCTAGTATACACATGTGGTTACAAGTTGGTAGCAGGTAGTAGGTACTTAAACAGAGTTAGAAGTATCGGTCAGAAGGAAATCCCTTAGCTTCGATTTTAATATCGTTTTACTAAGTTTAGTGTCCAGTCTAAGTAAATCGATTTTATTAAAAATTTTATAATGTAGTATGTGTGTAGTTGCCTCGCTGTTTCACTTATTCAAACTTGTATTTACTTTCACAAGCTTATTCGAGTATGAATTTGATGAAAACTACACTTAGTAAAACGGATTGAACAGAAAGATAATAGCTTTGACATGAGACTAGATCTTAAATGTACAGTTGTATGTAATTAACGTACGTCCCCAGGTGTATCCCGACGGTGTATGGTTCCTGCTGTTTAAAGGGCGCCTGGAACTGATGCGGGGCATGTTCAACCCCTCCATAGTCACGTACAACTTGGCCATTGACAGCCAAGATATGTGGCTCCAGTTCCGGCATGTCTGCTACTGGGAGATCATGTGGGTTAATGGGTGAGTAAATTGCACTATATAGAATTATCATTTCCTATTCAATATTTCTTCGGTCATCATAGTAGTTTGGGAGAATCGACTTTCGACGACCTTTCGACTGATATGATAATTAACTACTTTATCGGTCAACTGAGAACCTGGTTCTAGGGGGTGGTCTACTGATCTGTGTCTATCATGTACAGGGTGGCCCATTCAAATCGGTCAGTATGGAAAAGTCTGAAACTATAATACATACGAAGATCTGTTCTTAGGAGCCATGTCATCGATTTTAATAATAAGGAAAACTGCGTTGATAAATATTAAAAAAAAAACCTTTTTTTTCTTAAGATTTACACAAACTCCTAGTAAAATAAATTTAAGTACGTGAAAACAGTGAATTCCATTTATTTTAGACAGACGTTTCTTAGAGACATTTACTGCTTAAGACCTACACAAACGATATCTGAATAAAAATAGTGTAAGTTTATTTTTTTCAAAACGACCGGGTTCGATTCCCTGCATGGGTTCAGTTTTTTTTTTTAATATATGAATGCAGTTTTTCTTTTTATCAAAATCGGTGACATGGTTCCTAAGAACAAATCTTCGTATGTCTTATAGTTTCAGACTTTCCAATACTGACCGATTTGAATGGGCCACCTAGCTAGTAACTACTCGATTTAAACGTTTCATCTGCGAAAAATATTATGTGATCTGAATTTTCTACTTTATTATCACTGCATAGAGTCGAACTTATTGCAGACCTAATGTTTACAATTTGCTTATAAAAATATAATATACCCGCGTTTTCGCTATGCGTTCTAGTAATATTTGAACATTATTATTATGAAAATTGCTCGCTCAGAACCCGTGCTTAGAACAAGACTTGCTATATAATAATGAATAATTAGGTAAACTAGCACAGTAATATTTCAGTATTTTGCAAATAATTGTTAGTGTTATTTATCATTATCAACTTTTAACTACCGTAGTCTGATATGATATGTCAGACAATTAATATCCAGCTCACCTCGCCAGACTCTGATAAATAAGACAAGAGTCTGAATTGGATTTAATGATGTAAAAGTTAGTCCCACTCGAATGCAATGTGATTTTGTATTGGTGCCGACACAAGGAGGTTAAAAGATTAATAAATGAATTAATGAAAATGAATTTACACACCTTTAAAACCAGGTTAAAAATGGATTGGCGGCAAGCGGCAATCTACGCCAACAAGCTCATGGAGGAGAGCTCGTGGTCGCGCACCATCTACACGTACACCAAGGCGGCGCTGCTGCTGCAGCTGGGCGACGAGCTGAAGCTGGGCGAGAGGCAGCAGGTCAACGACCTCATGAGGTACAGTCACCAGCCGCGGTGGTCGAGCCGAGGGCGGTGGAGGGGAGAGCTCGTGGTCGCGCACCATCTACACGTACACCAAGGCGGCGCTGCTGCTGCAGCTGGGCGACGAGCTGAAGCTGGGCGAGAGGCAGCAGTGCAACGACCTCATGAGGTACAGTCACCAGCCGCGGTGGTCGAGCCGAGGGCGGTGGAGGGGAGAGCTCGTGGTCGCGCACCATCTACACGTACACCAAGGCGGCACCGGCATATGTGCACGACAAATAAACGAATAACTCGTTACCACACCAATCGATCTCTTACTATAGAGGCCGAAACGAAAGGCTCGCTTCGCTCGGCCGTCTATGTCTCCGGCCGAGGATGTATAGTGCTTTTCTCAAACATGCAATGAAATAAACAACAAAAGCATCAAAGTTTTTTAAATGTATAGTGGCAGAATGTCATGATGCCTGTGCCACAAATGGAATTGAATTAAAATAAAGCACTTCGCCGGCCTAGGCCTTCAAGATTTGTATTTATTCCATTAATCTCTTGTATGCCGGAACGTGGATCCGCGTACGAGAGAACTATTAGAAAAAAATATTTCTGCCACACGAGAGGTTAATGACCTCTTGTCCTAGTCGCACCTGAAACGTCATACTTCACAGCCTATTATAAGGTACAATACAACAATAAATCATTGCATGTTTGAGAAGATTGTTGTTTTAACCGACTTCAAAACAAACCGTGATGATACTGATGATCTAGGAGAAATCGGTTGAAGTCGATTTTTTCTTTGATTCGGAAGACCAGCGTCAAGGTATGTACCTAACAAGTATTTTGACATAAAGGTGAGTGAAAACCTTTTCAGTGACGCTTTAAAAATTTATGATATGTTGTAGTTTGTACCTATATTCCTATGTTAAGCGCACTGAATAATAGTGCATTGTGCATCAAGGGAGGTAAGTACGGAATTACTAATGAGAGTGTTAGAAGCCGGACGCGCGGAGGGCTTTTAATGACTCGAGTTAGTATTCCGCTTACCGACCGTGATGCATACAATGATTTCCTCACACTTGCCGACAACGAAATAAGTTTTAAGACAAAATATTATTAAATGACGTACTGACATTTCTTTTACTCCCTAGGGAATTTCACTTTTCTATTACTCCCGCTACGCACGCAAGCAATGGCGCGCTTAGACAGCAAGTGTGATGAAAATTATTATTCTTTCTTTTTCTAATTTTGAATTGTGATTATTTCGTTTTTGGTACAGAAACGCGTCTTACTACAAGCAACGCATCGCGGGCAAGTCGCTCCCGATGGAGAAGTTCATGATCAAGCGCTGCGCGCGCTACAGCGCGCAGGGACACCGCCTCGTGCTGCCGGCGCTGGAGCTGCTGTGTCTGTGGAACATGTTCCCGGTGCTCGCGCGCCACGAGCGCGCCGCGCAGGACGTGTTCAAGGTACTTGTAGCTCTGTTCTATACACACACATGACATCATACAGACAGAAACGCGTCTTACTACAAGCCACGCATCGCGGGCAAGTCGCTCCCGATGGAGAAGTTCATGATCAAGCGCTGCGCGCGCTACAGCGCGCAGGGACACCGCCTCGTGCTGCCGGCGCTGGAGCTGCTGTGTCTGTGGAACATGTTCCCGGTGCTCGCGCGCCACGAGCGCGCCGCGCAGGACGTGTTCAAGGTACTTGTAGCTCTGTTCTATACACACACATGACATCATACAGACAGAAACGCGTCTTACTACAAGCCACGCATCGCGGGCAAGTCGCTCCCGATGGAGAAGTTCATGATCAAGCGCTGCGCGCGCTACAGCGCGCAGGGACACCGCCTCGTGCTGCCGGCGCTGGAGCTGCTGTGTCTGTGGAACATGTTCCCGGTGCTCGCGCGCCACGAGCGCGCCGCGCAGGACGTGTTCAAGGTACTTGTAGCTCTGTTCTATACACACACATGACATCATACAGACAGAAACGCGTCTCACTACAAGCCACGCATCGCGGGCAAGTCGCTCCCGATGGAGAAGTTCATGATCAAGCGCTGCGCGCGCTACAGCGCGCAGGGACACCGCCTCGTGCTGCCGGCGCTGGAGCTGCTGTGTCTGTGGAACATGTTCCCGGTGCTCGCGCGCCACGAGCGCGCCGCGCAGGACGTGTTCAAGGTACTTGTAGCTCTGTTCTATACACACACACACATCATACAGACAGAAACGCGTCTTACTACAAGCAACGCATCGCGGGCAAGTCGCTCCCGATGGAGAAGTTCATGATCAAGCGCTGCGCGCGCTACAGCGCGCCGCGCAGGAAGTGTTCAAGGTACTTGTAGCTCTGTTCTATACACACACATGACATCATACAGACAGAAACGCGTCTTACTACAAGCCACGCATCGCGGGCAAGTCGCTCCCGATGGAGAAGTTCATGATCAAGCGCTGCGCGCGCTACAGCGCAGGACCGCGCAGGACGTCCTCAAGGTACTTGTAGCTCTGTTCTATACACACACACACACACACATCACATAAAGACAGAAACGCGTCTTACTACAAGCCACGCATCGCGGGCAAGTCGCTCCCGATGGAGAAGTTCATGATCAAGCGCTGCGCGCGCTACAGCGCAGGACCGCGCAGGACGTCCTCAAGTTACTTGTAGCTCTGTTCTATACACACACACACACACACATCACATAAAGACAGAAACGCGTCTTACTACAAGCCACGCATCGCGGGCAAGTCGCTCCCGATGGAGAAGTTCATGATCAAGCGCTGCGCGCGCTACAGCGCGCAGGGACACCGCCTCGTGCTGCCGGCGCTGGAGCTGCTGTGTCTGTGGAACATGTTCCCGGTGCTCGCGCGCCACGAGCGCGCCGCGCAGGACGTGTTCAAGGTACTTGTAGCTCTGTTCTATACACACACATGACATCATACAGACAGAAACGCGTCTCACTACAAGCCACGCATCGCGGGCAAGTCGCTCCCGATGGAGAAGTTCATGATCAAGCGCTGCGCGCGCTATAGCGCGCACCGCAGGACGTCCTCAAGGTACTTGTAGCTCTGTTCTATACACAGACACACATGACATCATACAGACAGAAACGCGTCTTACTACAAGCCACGCATCGCGGGCAAGTCGCTCCCGATGGAGAAGTTCATGATCAAGCGCTGCGCGCGCTACAGCGCGCAGGGACACCGCCTCGTGCTGCCGGCGCTGGAGCTGCTGTGTCTGTGGAACATGTTCCCGGTGCTCGCGCGCCACGAGCGCGCCGCGCAGGACGTGTTCAAGGTACTTGTAGCTCTGTTCTATACACACACATGACATCATACAGACAGAAACGCGTCTCACTACAAGCCACGCATCGCGGGCAAGTCGCTCCCGATGGAGAAGTTCATGATCAAGCGCTGCGCGCGCTACAGCGCGCAGGGACACCGCCTCGTGCTGCCGGCGCTGGAGCTGCTGTGTCTGTGGAACATGTTCCCGGTGCTCGCGCGCCACGAGCGCGCCGCGCAGGACGTGTTCAAGGTACTTGTAGCTCTGTTCTATACACACACATGACATCATACAGACAGAAACGCGTCTTACTACAAGCCACGCATCGCGGGCAAGTCGCTCCCGATGGAGAAGTTCATGATCAAGCGCTGCGCGCGCTACAGCGCGCAGGGACACCGCCTCGTGCTGCCGGCGCTGGAGCTGCTGTGTCTGTGGAACATGTTCCCGGTGCTCGCGCGCCACGAGCGCGCCGCGCAGGACGTGTTCAAGGTACTTGTAGCTCTGTTCTATACACACACATGACATCATACAGACAGAAACGCGTCTTACTACAAGCCACGCATCGCGGGCAAGTCGCTCCCGATGGAGAAGTTCATGATCAAGCGCTGCGCGCGCTACAGCGCGCAGGGACACCGCCTCGTGCTGCCGGCGCTGGAGCTGCTGTGTCTGTGGAACATGTTCCCGGTGCTCGCGCGCCACGAGCGCGCCGCGCAGGACGTGTTCAAGGTACTTGTAGCTCTGTTCTATACACACACATGACATCATACAGACAGAAACGCGTCTCACTACAAGCCACGCATCGCGGGCAAGTCGCTCCCGATGGAGAAGTTCATGATCAAGCGCTGCGCGCGCTACAGCGCAGGACCGCGCAGGACGTCCTCAAGGTACTTGTAGCTCTGTTCTATACACACACATGACATCATACAGACAGAAACGCGTCTTACTACAAGCCACGCATCGCGGGCAAGTCGCTCCCGATGGAGAAGTTCATGATCAAGCGCTGCGCGCGCTACAGCGCAGGACCGCGCAGGACGTCCTCAAGGTACTTGTAGCTCTGTTCTATACACACACATGACATCATACAGACAGAAACGCGTCTCACTACAAGCCACGCATCGCGGGCAAGTCGCTCCCGATGGAGAAGTTCATGATCAAGCGCTGCGCGCGCTACAGCGCAGGACCGCGCAGGACGTCCTCAAGGTACTTGTAGCTCTGTTCTATACACACACATGACATCATACAGACAGAAACGCGTCTCACTACAAGCCACGCATCGCGGGCAAGTCGCTCCCGATGGAGAAGTTCATGATCAAGCGCTGCGCGCGCTACAGCGCGCAGGGACACCGCCTCGTGCTGCCGGCGCTGGAGCTGCTGTGTCTGTGGAACATGTTCCCGGTGCTCGCGCGCCACGAGCGCGCCGCGCAGGACGTGTTCAAGGTACTTGTAGCTCTGTTCTATACACACACATGACATCATACAGACAGAAACGCGTCTCACTACAAGCCACGCATCGCGGGCAAGTCGCTCCCGATGGAGAAGTTCATGATCAAGCGCTGCGCGCGCTACAGCGCGCAGGGACACCGCCTCGTGCTGCCGGCGCTGGAGCTGCTGTGTCTGTGGAACATGTTCCCGGTGCTCGCGCGCCACGAGCGCGCCGCGCAGGACGTGTTCAAGGTACTTGTAGCTCTGTTCTATACACACACATGACATCATACAGACAGAAACGCGTCTCACTACAAGCCACGCATCGCGGGCAAGTCGCTCCCGATGGAGAAGTTCATGATCAAGCGCTGCGCGCGCTATAGCGCGCACCGCAGGACGTCCTCAAGGTACTTGTAGCTCTGTTCTATACACAGACACACATGACATCATACAGACAGAAACGCGTCTTACTACAAGCCACGCATCGCGGGCAAGTCGCTCCCGATGGAGAAGTTCATGATCAAGCGCTGCGCGCGCTACAGCGCGCAGGGACACCGCCTCGTGCTGCCGGCGCTGGAGCTGCTGTGTCTGTGGAACATGTTCCCGGTGCTCGCGCGCCACGAGCGCGCCGCGCAGGACGTGTTCAAGGTACTTGTAGCTCTGTTCTATACACACACATGACATCATACAGACAGAAACGCGTCTCACTACAAGCCACGCATCGCGGGCAAGTCGCTCCCGATGGAGAAGTTCATGATCAAGCGCTGCGCGCGCTACAGCGCGCAGGGACACCGCCTCGTGCTGCCGGCGCTGGAGCTGCTGTGTCTGTGGAACATGTTCCCGGTGCTCGCGCGCCACGAGCGCGCCGCGCAGGACGTGTTCAAGGTACTTGTAGCTCTGTTCTATACACACACATGACATCATACAGACAGAAACGCGTCTCACTACAAGCCACGCATCGCGGGCAAGTCGCTCCCGATGGAGAAGTTCATGATCAAGCGCTGCGCGCGCTACAGCGCGCAGGGACACCGCCTCGTGCTGCCGGCGCTGGAGCTGCTGTGTCTGTGGAACATGTTCCCGGTGCTCGCGCGCCACGAGCGCGCCGCGCAGGACGTGTTCAAGGTACTTGTAGCTCTGTTCTATACACACACACACACACACACATCACATCATCAGCCTGTGATAGTCCACTGCTGAACGTATGCCTCTCCTATTAACTATGCGTATAGACGCATTAGGAGGTAAATGCCTTGTTTTATACATTCCACAAAAAAGTCCACCGATGTTCCGTACAAACACGGATTCTCTCAAAATTGTGGGTTTATCGAAGTTCTCTTTCGTGACCAGAGGAGTCAAAAATTGCTCAAATATATTTAATATATCAACTAATAACTCCAGAAAAAACTCAATTATCGAAATGTACGAGTACACGCGTTAATATTTTTATTTATTGAATAAAAAAGATTTATAAATTACAATAATTTTGGCAAATATACATTAATACATCGTCCGTGGCCCACACAATGTCTTTCATCTCATCATAATTGTGAGGAAAAAAATTACAAAAATTCATATGTATTCACGAAACTTTTCGAAAATGGTGTATTTAATTTCAAAAAAATTGGTTTATTCTAATTCGAACACGTGAGTGACAAGGCACCGAGTAAGTTATCCAGGTACTTTGATTATGGAATTTTTAGGGTTCCGCACCCAGTAAACTAGATTTTCTGAAAATAGTTTGGAGTATTGTTGAATCAGAACTCCTCAATCTCGCGTGTGTGTCAAAGATGGGTACTAAATAAAAGAAGAAGAAATAGATTGTTAACTTGACTAACGATTTTATTTTCGTTTAGCAAGCTTTTTATTATTTATTATTCTCTACCATAATGGTTCCAATTTTCTATTTCTAACAAGGAAGGGTACCCAACTGTCCGACTCCGATTTTACTCATTTTGATATATGTTATAGACTCTATAACATATATCAAAATTATAGAGTAATCTAAAATAACGAACACGTATTTTTTTTTAGCTGCCCAAACTCAAGCTGTTAGGAGAAAATGACCTACGCCCCGCTCGAGTTTCTACTCAGGCCTTAGACTTTGAACAAATATCAAAATGTATCAAATCGGAGTCGGACAGTTGGGTACCTAATTGAATCAGGCGTTACTTTGCGGAAGTCCATATTAAAGGATGAACAATATTGCTTTGCTCTTCCGCGATACAGAATGTGTAGCTAATTAGTGTAACCCGCTATAATTACTTGCGTATTTTTTGCATGCAATTAATTTTCCCACCCTCCCGCCGCAAAAATAAATACGCAAATAACTATAACAAACCACCACCAATAACACTATACTCGACACTCGACACGTGTTTAGCCTCTCTACGAGGCATCATCAGGAGTTGACGATGTTGTCGGTCTGTTGCCGGACACCAGACCGACAACATCGTGAACTCCTCCGGCGGGAGGGTGGGAAAATTAATTGCATGCAAAAAATACGCAAGTAATTTTTCCTCACACTTGCTGTCTAAGCGCGCCATTGCTTGCGCGCGCTGCGGGAGTAATAGAAAAGTGATATTCCCTAGGGAGTAATAGAAATGTCAGTACGTCATTTAATAATATTATGTCGTAAAACTTATTTTTTTGTCGGCAAGTGTGATGAAAAACATTGTATGCATCACGGTAGGTAAGCGGAATACTAACTCGAGTCATAAAAGCCCTCCGCCTAACGGCGTCGGGCTTCTAACACTCTCGTTAGTAATTCCGTACTTACCTCCCTTGATGCACAATGTACTAATAGCGGGTTACACTAATTAGCTACACATTCTGTATCGCGGAAGAGCAAAGCAATATTGTTCATCCTTTAGTTGGGTACCTTCCTTGTAAGATGCCTACCTATATCTGATCTTATTTGCAGTTGATAGAATCAACCCGCGAGCGACTGGAGGCCGGCCCTAAGGATTGGATGGCGGGCTACGAGGCCGACAACCGGGCGCTGCTGTGGTACCTGCACGGCTGCTGCCTCGCCGCCATGGGCCTCCCGCGGCTCGCGCTTGACTCACTCGACTCGGTCATGCAGTGAGTGTTGCTCCATGTGGCAGGAATGTTTCACTGCGCAGTTTTGGTACATTGTGTATTAACCACTCACTTGCTTTGATTTTTGCGATAGACTCTTTGTCTATGTAAAATAAGAGTGATGACATGTTAACAAAAGCTACATGAAGCAAGTGAGTGGTTAAGGGTGGTAATTAAGAAGATTCATAATTCCTGCACCGCCCGTGGCGGCACACACAATGTTTTTCATCACACCTGTGAGGCAAAAAAAGTAAAAAAACAATATATTTTCACAAAACTACTCTAAAATGGTCTAAATCATTTCTCAAAATTAGGGATGACTTAAATTTATCATTTTTATAACAGCAGCGCGGGGCGCCACGCTAGTGCGACGTAATGTTGTATGAAAATTCTTGATGGTGTAATGACGCATCTATGGCGCGTATCGCCGCAGCGCATTGGCGCACTTACCGAACAGGTGTGATGAAGAACCTATTGACAGCCACAGTCGACAGGCGACCGAAAGTCTTGCCACGGACGCCAACGACAGCTACAGCCGTCGACGTCGTCGATACAATAGCGACTTACGCGTTAATACGTAAAGTTCCATTTCGCTTCAATAATCGTGAACGCGTGACGTCTAGACTGGAGCACGGCATATTCCTTCACCGTCTGGCAAAAGGTTAAGCATATTCGGCCGGTGTGCCTGCCGCAAACGGGATAGCTGTCTATCAGGTTTTCGAAGTTCATAACGTCATTAGTTAGCATTGTAATATACTGAAATTATATGAAAATATTTTGTTAAAGGTTGAAGAACGAGATCAAAGAAGACACGTTCTTGTTGCCGTACGCAATGGCCGAGATTGCCTTATGTTACCATTACTTGGATGATGACGAACGTGCGCTGCAAATACTCACTGACACCAGGTATGTATTAGTTAGGCACTGCTGCATTAAATGTTACTTGAATCTTATCTTGTCTTTTCTGAAGACGACACAAATATCTGGTTAACTCAATTCATGAGGCGGATTCCTATTTTATATTGAATAGAATCACGGATAGATAGTTTATTAATTCGTGAATAGAATAGTTCTTAATATTTGTTCTTTGTTTACAGAAAAAAGTATTCCGGGTATTCCCTAGAATCAAGGCTGCAGTTCCGCGTGCACTCTAGGATGATCATGATAAAGGAAAAATATCAGAAAAATAAAACTGAAACTGTAAAAAAGGTGTCGGCTTAATTTGAAGTAATTGTTTAACTAACTATTTAAATGTTGATATGACGGTACTCAGTTTCAAAAACATGATGGCGGTCGGTGTTATAATATTGCTCTTCGTTTCTAAAATATAATACCTTAATACCTGTGAGTCTGTGACTGATATTGACGCTTATGGAGTGAATGAGGATTTTCGGTATTTTTCTGCCACCAGGGGCCTATTTCTCGAAAGCTTGTAACTTGTAATACAAGCGGAAGTCCTTATCAAATTAATAGTGTCAAAAAGAGACTTCCACTTGTATTACAAGTTACAAGCTTTTGAGAAATGGGCCCCAGGCGGCGCTACGTAGGCATTTAGTCCGAGCAGTTAGAAGTTTATTGATATTGTAATGGGTTTTTTGACTTGTGTTTTTTTAATATTAAAGTATTTGAATCTTGAATCCACGACTTGCAAACGGTCGCTGAACTCAAAATTTAGCTCTAAAATAGGGGCGCAAAGTCATTGATACTAAAGAAAATTACTAGAACTTTGTTCATTTAATGGGAATTGCCATGGAACTATTTTGTTTAATTAGTTTAAATAACAATATTTCTAAAATAATGGTTTAAATAATAAATAAACCTTATAATATATAGGAAATTAAATACGCGTATTTATTATAACAGTTCCTTGGACTTTACGCCACAGTGCTGCCATCTCACCACCCCATAGCGGCAGAAAAAGTATCAAAAACCCTTATTGTAGGGAGATCCCGACACACGGGCGACAGACTGCAGTGTCGCTGTCACAAAATTGTTTATATTACGATGCGTGATCAAATGACATTCTATTTCTACAGTGTCACTTTGAAAAATAACGTGAATGGCGTAGAGGTTACTTTATTAATCTATGTTAGTTTGTTGAATTTGTCGATATTATTTTATTTTATTACGAACTTTACGTAAGAATAAGTGTTCAAATTTTGTAACAGATGCTGAAATGTAAATAGTCTAAAACGTGTTTAAAATTGTAACCATATTAAACCTACTTAGGTATCTAATGCTAACTACCGAATCAGCTCATAGAAAGAAATAAATATTTGCCTTCTGAATGTGAATAGATAGTCTTTGTCGTACAATTCTTTTGTTTGTTATTTATTACTTCGGACATTTGGGTTAGCACTATACTTATACCATTACATGTATTCTCTTTAAATGTAACTGCATTAAATAACATTATAAATATTATTACATAAAGATAACAGCTGCTTAGCTTTTAATCTGAATAAAGTTCAATGAAACGTCTTGGTAATAGTAATAGCATTTGTGTTAATATTAGTACAAAATCAAATTACTATGTATATCAGTAAAATATGTGAGATCAATTCAATCAATAATATGTAGCAAAGTAGTCATTGATCTTTCGCGGTTTCATGAATTAGTAGTGTATTCGTCAATATTATTAAATCGGTTTAAGTACTTGTTTATTAATTGTATTGATTTAAAAGTGAGGCTAATTTTAATAGTATCAAAAAAAACCAAATTGTTGCTTACAACAAAGTAATATTAAATACGTGACACCATTGTTTTCATTATCTTGTTTTTGTAATAACGATATTTGTCAAAACTCGCACCATTAATTTTTGTTGTCAAATAAATAAGTAGAGGTATCTCTGTCACCGCCAAAAGTAATTGCGAATAATGTAAACAAACCATTAAATGTAATATTCATATTCTATCACAATATTATTCGTTGAGTTTAACTGATCCAATTAAAAACGAACAAAAGTCGCATTTGTCGTAAAGTAATTTAAATAGACTTTTTCAGTACAAATGGTGCTATTTTTACGCACTAGTGCGAGAAGTGTTTCATTTCTTGAGAGGTCAAAACTTAGGAGGGCCGTCTGTACTGAAAAAAATCGTACAATACATGTGCATTTGCACTTGTATTGTAATGCTAATGTACTATTTTAAGTTAATATACCTAAGAAATAAATTCAAGGGTTGGCTCTCTACGTTATGTTATGTTATCCATATGTTTATATTTAGTTTGGTTCATTTTTTCCGACGCGTCCATATATTTTAGCTACTCCGTAATCCCTTTATAAGATCATCATCAGTACCTATCGTGTTCTGATTTGGGATAGTTTGTTGCGCATTATTAATGAATACCAAACAACTTGAGCGAGAACTATTGGTAACTACCATTTTCCTACTACAATTTCTCATTTTGAGCTTATCAAGTTGTCTCCGGTGTGGCCCTTTAATTTAATGTGGGTTCCTAACGTTAGCTACTTAATCGCTAAAATGTATGACTGCGTCCACAGCATTGTTGGATTATTATTATTACATTGCTTGCTTATGTGATATAGGAATAAGGACAAGTATTGTTAACAATCAAGGACATCCTATTCTAAGAGTCAAATTTTGTTATTTTATAATTAGTTTTAATAGTAGCAAATATTGTTAATAAAAATCTATTTTTATGTGATAGGGTTTTGGGTGGATTTTTACTGATTTTAATAAGAATAAATAACATCTTTGTTTAAGTATCTTAAAAGAAGTGTACATTGGAAGCCACTTTTGATGATTTAGTATTGTGAACCTACTACGAGTATATTTATTACTTTTCCGCCAGAACAAGTTCGCTTCATCGCAAGAATTGGATATGGGTCAATCAACATTTTTCGTGCAGTCTGCTTGTTTAGTGCATTTTGTGACATTCTGAAACTTCATGATGTATAAACTATATTTATGACAACTTATACTTATGCTAAAATCATAATAAGTGGGGATTGTTTATTAATATCACTGTGACTCAGTTGACAAACTCTATAAACCCTTAATAGCTTATAATTTTTTTTTCTGATTTTGGGTCATGTCATTAGTAATTGTTATACAATAAATCAATATCTCTTCTTAATCTTAAAAAAAAATATAATTAATTATAAATATTTTTTATGAACATTTCTATTTTAGTGCAACAAATTACTTTGTTTTGCATATATCGTGTTTCCCTTAGGTTCCCGAAGGTATGAATATTATATATTATATTTTTCCCTGATAGCCATTGTCTTAAGGTTCAAGAAAATGCGGCTCTTTTATTTTTATTTCCTATAAATTGTTAATAATCTTTCGGAAAACTTTACATAGCCAACTGCAAATTTCTAGTACAAACGGCCACTGAGCTATGCTGCGGACAGAGAGTACAGAGACGGACATGGCGGAACTATACCTAAGGGATCCAAGTATACTATGCAACTCTAAAAAATTGCCCTAAAAGCTGTTAAAAGGCACACTACGCTTCCTTATCCTGCCCCGGCCTTTAGGAACAGATATGATAGTTGAGTCACGATTCAAATTAAAACAAAAAAAACTAAATAGGGGTGAAAATTCATAGCCTATTTTTTTTTAGGTAGGTATTATTTATTTTTTTGATGAAAGGGCTATTTACAAACGCACGCAATAGTTCACTGTCGCATATCCATGTGTCATATTTGGGTTTTACCGACTTCTACATATTTGCAACATACGAGTATAGGTACCTACCTACTATTTTTGTAATACTGATATAAAAATAATATTTTGTGAAAACATTGTATTAGATATA
>JALPQI010031925.1:0-13297 GCA_025490895.1 Thaumatotibia leucotreta | reverse complement strand
GATTGCCTTATGTTACCATTACTTGGATGATGACGAACGTGCGCTGCAAATACTCACTGACACCAGGTATGTATTAGTTAGGCACTGCTGCATTAAATGTTACTTGAATCTTATCTTGTCTTTTCTGAAGACGACACAAATATCTGGTTAACTCAATTCATGAGGCGGATTCCTATTTTATATTGAATAGAATCACGGATAGATAGTTTATTAATTCGTGAATAGAATAGTTCTTAATATTTGTTCTTTGTTTACAGAAAAAAGTATTCCGGGTATTCCCTAGAATCAAGGCTGCAGTTCCGCGTGCACTCTAGGATGATCATGATAAAGGAAAAATATCAGAAAAATAAAACTGAAACTGTAAAAAAGGTGTCGGCTTAATTTGAAGTAATTGTTTAACTAACTATTTAAATGTTGATATGACGGTACTCAGTTTCAAAAACATGATGGCGGTCGGTGTTATAATATTGCTCTTCGTTTCTAAAATATAATACCTTAATACCTGTGAGTCTGTGACTGATATTGACGCTTATGGAGTGAATGAGGATTTTCGGTATTTTTCTGCCACCAGGGGCCTATTTCTCGAAAGCTTGTAACTTGTAATACAAGCGGAAGTCCTTATCAAATTAATAGTGTCAAAAAGAGACTTCCACTTGTATTACAAGTTACAAGCTTTTGAGAAATGGGCCCCAGGCGGCGCTACGTAGGCATTTAGTCCGAGCAGTTAGAAGTTTATTGATATTGTAATGGGTTTTTTGACTTGTGTTTTTTTAATATTAAAGTATTTGAATCTTGAATCCACGACTTGCAAACGGTCGCTGAACTCAAAATTTAGCTCTAAAATAGGGGCGCAAAGTCATTGATACTAAAGAAAATTACTAGAACTTTGTTCATTTAATGGGAATTGCCATGGAACTATTTTGTTTAATTAGTTTAAATAACAATATTTCTAAAATAATGGTTTAAATAATAAATAAACCTTATAATATATAGGAAATTAAATACGCGTATTTATTATAACAGTTCCTTGGACTTTACGCCACAGTGCTGCCATCTCACCACCCCATAGCGGCAGAAAAAGTATCAAAAACCCTTATTGTAGGGAGATCCCGACACACGGGCGACAGACTGCAGTGTCGCTGTCACAAAATTGTTTATATTACGATGCGTGATCAAATGACATTCTATTTCTACAGTGTCACTTTGAAAAATAACGTGAATGGCGTAGAGGTTACTTTATTAATCTATGTTAGTTTGTTGAATTTGTCGATATTATTTTATTTTATTACGAACTTTACGTAAGAATAAGTGTTCAAATTTTG
The DNA here is from genome assembly GCA_025490895.1 of Thaumatotibia leucotreta. NCBI lineage: Eukaryota > Metazoa > Arthropoda > Insecta > Lepidoptera > Tortricidae > Thaumatotibia > Thaumatotibia leucotreta. The sequence goes on along the minus strand of JALPQI010031925.1, from coordinate 11,975 downwards.
TAACAGATGCTGAAATGTAAATAGTCTAAAACGTGTTTAAAATTGTAACCATATTAAACCTACTTAGGTATCTAATGCTAACTACCGAATCAGCTCATAGAAAGAAATAAATATTTGCCTTCTGAATGTGAATAGATAGTCTTTGTCGTACAATTCTTTTGTTTGTTATTTATTACTTCGGACATTTGGGTTAGCACTATACTTATACCATTACATGTATTCTCTTTAAATGTAACTGCATTAAATAACATTATAAATATTATTACATAAAGATAACAGCTGCTTAGCTTTTAATCTGAATAAAGTTCAATGAAACGTCTTGGTAATAGTAATAGCATTTGTGTTAATATTAGTACAAAATCAAATTACTATGTATATCAGTAAAATATGTGAGATCAATTCAATCAATAATATGTAGCAAAGTAGTCATTGATCTTTCGCGGTTTCATGAATTAGTAGTGTATTCGTCAATATTATTAAATCGGTTTAAGTACTTGTTTATTAATTGTATTGATTTAAAAGTGAGGCTAATTTTAATAGTATCAAAAAAAACCAAATTGTTGCTTACAACAAAGTAATATTAAATACGTGACACCATTGTTTTCATTATCTTGTTTTTGTAATAACGATATTTGTCAAAACTCGCACCATTAATTTTTGTTGTCAAATAAATAAGTAGAGGTATCTCTGTCACCGCCAAAAGTAATTGCGAATAATGTAAACAAACCATTAAATGTAATATTCATATTCTATCACAATATTATTCGTTGAGTTTAACTGATCCAATTAAAAACGAACAAAAGTCGCATTTGTCGTAAAGTAATTTAAATAGACTTTTTCAGTACAAATGGTGCTATTTTTACGCACTAGTGCGAGAAGTGTTTCATTTCTTGAGAGGTCAAAACTTAGGAGGGCCGTCTGTACTGAAAAAAATCGTACAATACATGTGCATTTGCACTTGTATTGTAATGCTAATGTACTATTTTAAGTTAATATACCTAAGAAATAAATTCAAGGGTTGGCTCTCTACGTTATGTTATGTTATCCATATGTTTATATTTAGTTTGGTTCATTTTTTCCGACGCGTCCATATATTTTAGCTACTCCGTAATCCCTTTATAAGATCATCATCAGTACCTATCGTGTTCTGATTTGGGATAGTTTGTTGCGCATTATTAATGAATACCAAACAACTTGAGCGAGAACTATTGGTAACTACCATTTTCCTACTACAATTTCTCATTTTGAGCTTATCAAGTTGTCTCCGGTGTGGCCCTTTAATTTAATGTGGGTTCCTAACGTTAGCTACTTAATCGCTAAAATGTATGACTGCGTCCACAGCATTGTTGGATTATTATTATTACATTGCTTGCTTATGTGATATAGGAATAAGGACAAGTATTGTTAACAATCAAGGACATCCTATTCTAAGAGTCAAATTTTGTTATTTTATAATTAGTTTTAATAGTAGCAAATATTGTTAATAAAAATCTATTTTTATGTGATAGGGTTTTGGGTGGATTTTTACTGATTTTAATAAGAATAAATAACATCTTTGTTTAAGTATCTTAAAAGAAGTGTACATTGGAAGCCACTTTTGATGATTTAGTATTGTGAACCTACTACGAGTATATTTATTACTTTTCCGCCAGAACAAGTTCGCTTCATCGCAAGAATTGGATATGGGTCAATCAACATTTTTCGTGCAGTCTGCTTGTTTAGTGCATTTTGTGACATTCTGAAACTTCATGATGTATAAACTATATTTATGACAACTTATACTTATGCTAAAATCATAATAAGTGGGGATTGTTTATTAATATCACTGTGACTCAGTTGACAAACTCTATAAACCCTTAATAGCTTATAATTTTTTTTTCTGATTTTGGGTCATGTCATTAGTAATTGTTATACAATAAATCAATATCTCTTCTTAATCTTAAAAAAAAATATAATTAATTATAAATATTTTTTATGAACATTTCTATTTTAGTGCAACAAATTACTTTGTTTTGCATATATCGTGTTTCCCTTAGGTTCCCGAAGGTATGAATATTATATATTATATTTTTCCCTGATAGCCATTGTCTTAAGGTTCAAGAAAATGCGGCTCTTTTATTTTTATTTCCTATAAATTGTTAATAATCTTTCGGAAAACTTTACATAGCCAACTGCAAATTTCTAGTACAAACGGCCACTGAGCTATGCTGCGGACAGAGAGTACAGAGACGGACATGGCGGAACTATACCTAAGGGATCCAAGTATACTATGCAACTCTAAAAAATTGCCCTAAAAGCTGTTAAAAGGCACACTACGCTTCCTTATCCTGCCCCGGCCTTTAGGAACAGATATGATAGTTGAGTCACGATTCAAATTAAAACAAAAAAAACTAAATAGGGGTGAAAATTCATAGCCTATTTTTTTTTAGGTAGGTATTATTTATTTTTTTGATGAAAGGGCTATTTACAAACGCACGCAATAGTTCACTGTCGCATATCCATGTGTCATATTTGGGTTTTACCGACTTCTACATATTTGCAACATACGAGTATAGGTACCTACCTACTATTTTTGTAATACTGATATAAAATAATATTTTGTGAAAACATTGTATTAGATATATTAATTTATATGAAATCATGTCTTTTATTTATGTACCTAGTGCCACTAGATCATAACTAGATCGAACACGTTTATTCTGAGATAACACCACGAAACCACGATAAATTGATAGTCAGCCCTCGAAAATGGAGAATAGCAAAAAAATTTAATCTAATATCAAAAACTTAAACAAATGTTTAATTTGAAATGTTTTAAACATCTTTTAACGCCTTCGCTGCGGCAAGTAGCTTCATCCGTAATTAACTATACAGGGTGTTTGGTTAGCGGTTTCGGAGCTTTTAAGGGCTTAAACTACAATCAATTTTATCGATAAATCACCATACAATTTTTTTTGTGCCAACTATAATAAAATGGCGGCCATTTTAAAATTTCAAACTGACGAATACGGGCGCACGTGATATTTCTGGAATTATACGTTTGTTATCGGTCCTATCCCTGCAAAAAAATCTCGTTAGAGAGCTCATTAGATAAGCAAACTAAGTAAGCTAATCATTTGACTCAACTATTTGAACAAGTCTAAAAAAATTTTTTAAATTAAAAATAGTAAAAAATTCACCTTAATTTTTCAATTAATTTAATTTTGCATGAAAACTAGGTCGTTAAGATAGGTTTTTGGTGTTGTTATTTATTAGTACAGTATGTTAGCTAAAAAATAACACCTTAATTACAGTTATACCTTAAGTACAGTCAAGGGCATTAATATATACTTCTCCATACTGATCCCTTACAAATGTGTCTATATATTAATGCACTCGACTGTACTTTAGGAATTACAAGTGCCCAAACATACACCAAAACAGCTGCATTTAGCGTTCCCGATGCAAAACCCATAAACAAATGAATGTCAGCTGTGTACTGACTAGTGAAGTGGCCGCCTTCCATCCATCCAATGCATGTTTGAGCACTTCTAATTCCTAAAGTACCTACTTAAGGTATAACTGTAATTATGGTGTTGTGTTTTAGCTAAAATTCTGTAAGGTAAGGTGGGGTAAGATGAAAAGGGTTTTTTAAAAGGGGTAAGACAAAAAATCGTCCTTCTGGCACAGTATTAACGACGACTTTCTGTCTTACCCCCTCAAAAAAACCTTTTCATCTTACCCCACCTTACCTTACTAACAAATAACAACACCAAAAACCTATCTTAACGACCTAGTTTTCATGCAAACTTAAATTTAATTGAAAAAGTAAGGTGAATTTTTTACTATTTTTAATTAAAAAAAAATTTTTAGCTTTGTTGTTCAAATAGTTGAGTCAAATGATTAGCTTAATTAGTTTGCTTATCTAATGAGCTCTCTAACGAGATTTTTTTTGCAAGGATAGGACCGATAACAAACGTATAATTCCAGAAATATCACGTGCGCCCGTATTCGTCTGCTTGAAATTTTAAAATGGCCGCCATTTAATTCTCGTTGGCACAAAAAAAAATTGTATGGTAATTTATCGATAAAATTGATTGTAGTTTAAGCCCTTAAAAGCTCCGACACCGCTAACCAAACACCCTGTATTTTGTGAGTGGTCGAAAGACTGTTCCGCAGTGAACATGTTAAGGATTTTTTTTAACCGACATATAGGTCTTGTGGACCACAGAGCAATATACATCTACACGGATGTGCATAAAATTCAATTTCAGTTTTGAAATTTTGTTGACGTGGCGTTTGGGTGACAGCTTTGGTATTTGACATGGCGTCAAAAAGGTTAATGCTTCTCATTACCTACGGTTTCATATATTATACTGTTATGTTATTCTTAAGATTCCCTCACACTTGCCATTTCATTTATAATGTATGAAAACGATTTTTATCGTATTTATTTATTTAACAAAAGGCGATGTACCAGGTAACTTCTATTAATGCCCTAACCTACGGCCGTAGGTAGGGCCCTACCGCGAACTTAGAAATCCGCAAATTTCGAGGATTTGTCTCTCTCACTCTAATGACGTCTTCGTTGGATTGACAGAGAAAAGTCCTCGAAATTTACGAATTTCGATTTTCACGTAGTAGGCCTGTCCAATTTAACGCAAATAAACACGAACAACATGTAAGGTGGAAGTAGGTACTACTACCCGACGCTGTAGCTGTACCAATACTCGTCATCATAGTTTGAGTTGCCATCGATAAGATAAAACTATCTACTAATCGATAAGACTACTAGGGCATTTAAAAGATGATAAATGTATGTGCCTTTAATTCTTTATATCCCAACTTTGAAATAATTAGTTTATATCTAAATTATTTGCATAATTCTAAGACAGGCTGATATTTATTAGGACTGAGTGTTAATACAATTTTCAATGTCCCAATATGTGACATAGGTGAGAATGAAAGTTGTACTGAGGTGCCTGGTGCCACCTAATTGGGACTGCCAGCAATAGCACCTGACACTTATTCAATATACTCTATGGTTAACATGTTATTATACCTACGCACTGGTACTTCCACCTTATACATATATGTATCTATCATCTGTATTATCTTTCCTAAGAAATTCTGAGATAAAGCAATAGAATTTTAGGAGTTCCTTCTATTCCTCTTAGTTCCCATCCCATCTAAATCATTAAGGCCAAGTTTTGTCAAAATTGGATTAAGCTGTGAGTTGCCTATGATGCTATGACCCATTGGAAACTTCATGGAAACTTTATATTCTTTGGTATACACTTAAACCGCTCTTACGATTTAAGTAGTATAACTTTAAATACGTTATGATGGTATTTTTTTCGTATTTTCCACTACCTCTCGCGATCATTTTTGTGCTGGTATCCCATTTGTTTACATTTTTGACCGGCAGTTCAATTTCCGAGTTTACTAAACTCATATTATATAAAAACCTCCTTGATTTTCATTAAAAATTTCAGGCCATCATGGCCAACTAGACAGACTTCAAAAAAACGTTCTAAATTTAGGTACACGACAAGGCAAGACAGCTGGACAGAGAGACAAAAGAAATTCGATAGCCTAGCTGGACTCGTCATCTTTTCTGACGGAAAATCGTGCTTAATTCCCAGATTCAGAGCAAACTATCCCAATGAGTGACCAGCTGAAGAACGTTTCAGCGATGAACAAATTGTATATAGGGAACTTACCCGTTGAGGCAGACGATGCGGCTGTCAGGCAGCTCTTTGCCGAACAAAACCTAACCGTCGCTGAAATCTCTGTCAAGAGAGGTGGCTACGCATTCGTTGATTTTCCTGATCAATCTGCCGCGGACCGCGCTATTGATAAACTTCATGGTAAGTTAAAAATTAACTATTGTATTATCGTAGCGTTCTGTGAAGCCTCAAGGTAGGTGGTTAGACTTTAGAGCTACCTGCACACCTACCCAAGATGCCATTTTACAGTCGTATACTAAAGCAATAAGTAATAAATATATAAAAATTACAGACTCGCACGCAATCCATGTGACCGTGATGTATAGAAATGGTCATGTGACTTATCGTTTGAATCTGTCATTCTCATACGTTAATTCACATTAATTTAAGTATCGAATGGAATCTTGGCTAAGCTTGCAGATTGGAAATCTGAAGATACCTACATACGTAATAATAAGTATTCTAATAGCAAAGAGTCTCGCTCAACCGACAACTTAAGATAGTTGGATCAAGGGTCAGATTCAGAAGGCGGTGATCCTAGACACTGCACGGGTAGTCCGTCAGTTCCTCTCTCTGCGACCCTAATCACCGGCAGTTTAGACCCGCCCCGTTGCCGGCGGCACCCTAGGTGTTTATCGGGTCGATAATGTCGATATGCATGTTTCAGAAAAACACTGTGCCTAATCACTTCGTTGGACCGTGAGCTATAAGATATCTTACTGCATATTGCGGTATTTTAAGATACATATCCTGAAATACCATAATGTTAAACTAGAGATGTATATCTTAGGAATAGTTGTCGTCTGTCGGTGCCCAGCTTTTAAGGTTTTTTTTTGATGATGTTTCACGTCATTAGTACCCGAGTGTTATACTTACTAAAACTTAATCGCCATCTCCGCCACCTCTTAATTTACGAACAAAAATAATAAACAATTTGCTTTGTATTAAACAGTTATGTTTTGATGGAACGAATTATTTCGTGTTTTGCATATAAAGGAAGTTTATTTAATTCCTTTAAACATAAGGAAAGCTTATTCGAAAACCTTTTGGTCGCATAGTCCGATCAATCGGCATAAGATTTTTTTCTGTAGGCTCGTTTGATCGGACATCGGACTAAAAGGGCTTCTCAAATCGTGTCAGTCCTACTCCTACTATCGGAGTAACGGGACTTCAAAAGTTCGTCTAATTCGAAGCACGTGCGCTTGTAAAATCACACAATTTTTATTTTTCTGATTGTCCGATCGGTAGTTTTATGTAATCTACAATTATCTCAAAACTGTTTTCTCACTTTCGACGAGGAAATTTCCTACCACGAAATAGTGATTTCGAGGAAACGATCTAACAATAGTACATTGTGCACCTAGGGTAGTAAGAAGTAGCAAGTTGTCATGCATTAGCTGGGCAGTATTTAGTAAATCCGGTGGTGTTAACACTAAACACTCGTTTTTTAACGAGGACATATTTACTTAAACCTTATTTTCGTGACAAAGCTAAGAAATCCACTTACAAACAACAATAAATTAAACAATTTACTTAAATAATGCTCGCCCGCCAAAACAGATAGTCATATATTTTTCACTGTAGTCTGCCACAGATAACAATACTAATGCTTTTAGTTTTTAAGCTTCGCGTCGGGCTTCTAACAGACTCTCGTGAGTAATCCCCTTCTTACTACCCTAGGTGCACAATGTAGTATTGTAATGTCTGATGAGCGAGTGTCGATGAAAGTCGTGACAGCAGTAGGTACTAGCGTTAAGTTCGCGGCGAGGCACAATCGTGAATAGTGGAAGGTTAAAGTTGTATTTCGATAACATCATAGCAAATAGGGAAATGGGAGTATGTACTTCAACCGCGAAGCAAATTAGATGTATATTATGTGTCATCCAGACTTAACAAAATATCAAGTCTACAGTTATATCCGATCAATTGATTCAACAGAAAGTAAATTTTTTCTTGTAGTTCGATCGATCGAACTAGACGAACTTTTAAATTCCCATTACTTCGATGGTAGGACGGACAGGATTTGAAAAGTCAACCCGTTCGAGTCTAACTCGAACTTGGCCGGGTTTGAACAGTCGAAGACAAAATAAGGGGTATACAAAAACGTTCAAAAATATGTCCCAGTGCACTCTAATTCTGTGTAATAAGAACGTCGTAACATATTTATGAACGGATTCTTTCGATACTTATTTTTGCACTTGACTGAACGAGCCCTTGCTACTTTAGGAGACTAGGTATATATAAAAGTGATATAAATAAGGGGGTTAGTTCTCAAATTTACTTCAACTACCTATGGCTGGCTCACAGCAGCCAGCCACTTAGTTCGGACGAAGCTGGTTCTCCGTCACGCATATGTACAACTACCTATATGTGCTTAGATAAGTGTTTAAAAGAAATTGTTATTGTTCCAGGTTATTCTTACTGTGGTCTGCCGTTGATCGTTGAACCGTCGGTAGCTAATAAGAAAAGGTAATTACAATAATTATAGTTCACTAAATATGGAATATTTTTTTTTTAGTTCGGGTTACACTGGCGGGAGATCTACATAAAATATGTTAACCATAATTCTTTTCAATAATAATATAAAGATCATCAATACAAAACTAACGGCTAATATTCGCATTTATGAGCGGTAACGCAGTTCACAAATCAAAGCATATTATTATGTATATCCTTTCCCACAGGCAGTGCGCCCCTGCGCAAGTACAAAACGAAAACAATGTAAACAAACCTAAAAACTTTAATTATTTCATAATCACGCCCTTTCAGAACAAGATCTTGGTCTTATCACCTGCCTATCCGCTCAGGATGCTTAGGCAAGTTGCCAATCGCTAACGCTTAATAGCGTAGCGTAGTTTTCTCTCTCTGTCACTCTTTCATATTAGTGCGACAAAGACAGTTAGCTGCCTTTCCTTTACGATTGACGATTAAGCGTTAGCGATTGGCAACTTGTCTAAGCACCGAGATATTTACGAGAAGGTACTCTAGCCGCTCCGATAAATCTGATGGCGACTGTACTGCCCTGCTAATCATAATAGCGATATCTAAAAATAAAATTTAATGCAAACATGCATTAACATTCATTTTATAGCCTGTGACTGAACTAGATATAATATTTTAGGTGATTTTATATCTTACGCTATATTAATGTAGGTAGGTATATATTATTATCGTTACGTGTGTGACGAACTTGAGACTTGTGGCTGAAAGTAAATCGAAAAGTGACCTACTTTATCTTTTATTGTCTGGTGTTGTTTTGTTCAGTCAAAGCCGAGAAAGGTCGGTAGGTAGATTCTTACTGTTGTAATAGGTACTTACGTGTACTCACTTAAACTTCCTTTCCCGAGAAGGTACCGCTTGTGTTTACCAGATAATAATGGTTAACAATCCATTGTGATTTCAGAAACAATGGTTTCGTAGTTGAGAAGCTTCTAGACTTTTCCAAACTTGATTTTTGTAGGCGCGTTTCCGATAAAATAGCAGAAAACCTAACCTTAGGTGTGGGGTAAGCCCTACGCCTTAGGTCATCATCATCATCATATTCAGCCGTTATTCGCCCAGTGCTGAGCATAGGCCTCTCTTCTTGTACGCCACTGGTCCCGGTCCTGAGCTAACCTCATCCGAAAGTGACCCGTATTCTTCCGAATATCGTCCACCCATCAAGCGTTCGGACGCCCTGCGCTTCTCCCATCTGATAGAGAGGTTAACCGTAGCATAAATTATGCGTGATTCGTAAAGGCCACCACACCTATACCACTAATTGGAGTTCGAGGCCAAAGAAACTACGACAGATACGTTACTGTCAAATCTGCCAAAGTCTCTTATGTCATTGTCAAATAAAGTTTTCAGGTTTCGACAACCTTTTTGTCATTTAAGTTATTTATTTAAAATACTTCCTAATAAAACATTACATACCTCTGTAATGTTTTTACACCTTTTTGTTTAATACACATGTCAATTGTAGTTTCAGATGCTGTATTTTCAATTCGTTTCTTATTAACTTTTGGATATTATAATTAACTGAAGGGATACATCGAATTATTTGTGCATTTTTTAGGATACGAATTAATTTGTAAATACAATTTTAATGATAAATCTGCGTGTTGTGGAATAAATATAAACAATACCTAAACAATAATATGGCTGTCACATCACAACTAAGACTTTCTTAAAAACACGTAAATACCTAAAAAAAATCTTTTCTCTAAACTAACATTCATATGACAAAATTTTATTGTAAATAACTTAAAATGATAAGAGCCTACGTTTCAAAGCCTATTTTGAAAAGAAGTTGAATTACCAGTGAACACAAACGATAGCGTGCCATATTTATTAACGCAGTATGGTTAAATTACTAAGGGCTGATTTTTCAATCCCCAAATAATGCTATCCGTTAGTTAAAATTATCCCCATCCTTTTCTAAAATCATCAGTCAAAAAATGACAGGGCTAACATTTATTTGACAGGTACTGTTAACTGGGGATTGAAAAATCAGTCCTAAGTGAGCCCCTGCCTTATTACGGGTTAAAATTATGGGAAAGAAATTTGGAAATGTAAAATGAAAGCATTTTTTTGTATTTTAACATGGCTGGACCAAGTGGGTCGCCTTGTTAACAACCTACGGAAGAAAACAAAACGTTAGATCCGTATGATAATTTAGATAGAGAACTATGTATAGCACTTCCAAAGAAATTTGTAGGTCAAAGGAATTTTACGAATACGAAATGTGAACATAAAACACGCTACAAAGTATTATTCCGCAATTTTCTAAACGTACGCAGAAATATTTAGGGTTTTACTTTATGCGTAGTTAAATTGTTAAACCAAATGTTATTAACACCTGAGGTGATACAAGCACAATACCAACTTTGTTAAAATATCTTATATTTACGTGAAAATAAGTAAATAATATTGTTTCAATAAATTAAAGAATTAAAATTACCAATAAATAAGATATCTCGACGTCTGTTTTTAGAAAATAAGGATTTACTATTGTAAGAACTTATCATTGTTGTGGCAATATTTTCGTAGATTCTTTGGCCTCGAACTCCAGTTAGTGGTATAGGTACTGTCAACCAATTTGAACGCTAGGCTATAAGCCATGCCGTAATGATACCTAAAATTAGAATTGGTTGACTGACTTGACTGTACAGTCAATGTCAAAGATATCATTACGGTTTGGTGCCAAAACAATATTTACACGGCTTTATTCCCTTGACATTAAGGTCGTGAAAATATATATTATTTTTGGCACCTAAACCGTAAAGATATCTTTGAGATCGACTGTACCTATCCTATTGCAGAGTGTAAATTTTGATGATATTAATGATATCACTTCTTGACTTCTTTAGGCACGGTACGATACGGGTCGGTTCATAAAAATTAACGGAATTCAAAAAACACGGTGTATGTACCTACCTACCTATACCTACCAAATAGAAAATTTCTAGTATTGAGCTATGCTGCGGACAGACGGACAGACGGACATGGCGAAACTATAAGGGTTCCTAGTTTACTACGAAACCCTAACTAGTTTACTACAGAACCCTAAATAACGAACTATAGGTATATATAAAACTATTTATATTATATTCATACAAACTATAAGGTCATGCGGGACAAATACAACTATGAGGTAATTTCAACTAATGGACATTTCTTTTAATCTGTTTTTAAGAACTTTTGGAAAATACCTAGAACATTCTATGATTTATTTCAAAAGCAACACAATAGTAGGTAAAGTATGATCTTTTTACAAATAACGAGTAGATATTTTAATTAGTCGGAATTACCTAATAGTTGCATTTGCCCCGCATGACCTTATGGTTAACTTCAACACATTAATAATGTTTTCATCACACCTGTTCGGTAAGTGCGCCAATACGCTGCGGTGATGCGCGCCGTAGGTGTGTCATTCATTACGCCCTAGTAGGCGGTTAAGGATTTTCATACAACATTACGTCGCACTAGCGCGGCCCGGCGCACGCCGCGCGCCGCGCCGAGATTTCTTTTATGAAAATGATGAAATTAAGTCATCCCTGATTTAGACCATTTTAGAGTAGTTTTGTGAAAATATATTGTTTTATTTACTTTTTTGCATCACGGGTGTGATGAAAAACATTGTGTGTACCACGGGCGGTACAAGAATTATGGGTATCAGCGTAATTCGTCCCATTCGTTATTCGTTCATTTCTTATATCCGTCTCATTCTGTGTTCGTCACGCATTCTTTATTCGTCTCGATCGCTATATGTCCCTACCGTCTCAA
>JALPQI010031924.1:0-17954 GCA_025490895.1 Thaumatotibia leucotreta | reverse complement strand
AAATCTACCTAGCCCCACGGTAAGCTCAATTAAGGCTAAGCGACGATATATATAATAGATAGATACATATAGATACTTAAATACATAGACAGCCAAGACCAAGGCACAAATATTTGTGATAAATAAACACACAAATCATGCCCTCGCCGGGATTCGAGCCCAGAACCTCCAGCTTCGTAAGCAGGGTCACTACCAACTAGGCTACGGAGGCTGACAAATATATCACATATAGTGTATAGAGTAAGCGGCACATGTTCGCATGTAGATATCATATTATTTTGGTACTTTTGCACAGATTAATGATGAATATTGCAATTAAGTGTTGTGAATTACAATAGGAGATACAGCATATTGCTAAAAAGCTTTAGTAAAACAAATTTTATTTTACTACGAAATCCATGCTTAACATGAAAAATTTTCGTAAAAAAAAAACTACTACATGATGCCAAGTTTTTTCATCGCTAGCACAAAGACATATGCATATACTAGTCGTAAGGTGGAAAGTGTGGAAAGCACTTTGAAATATAAAAAAAGTTCTACTGGAAAAAACCTGAATGTGATATATTATTGGCCGGGTACCTACTGTAACTTCATTATCTTTGCCAGTTATGTTTTGGAACGCAGAATAGAAGTCCTAGGTTTTTTTTGAAAAAATAGTTAAAGTTTCAGGACGAGTAGTACCTAGTAATATTTTACGTATAGTTAAACAAAAATAGCAACACAACTGAATCTCTGAAAAATCCCCTAGAGAGGCCTATTTCGAGTCCCAAAAGCTCACTGGCAACGGGAATGATTTTTTTTTTGGCCAAATTGTATAATTGACAAATAAATAAATACACCGTGGGCTCTTATCACCCGAAAGATTTTAACCACGCATTTCATATGTAAAAACAAACAAAAATAATTATATGAGTTTTGACATACAATATTTGAAGAAAAAAAAAAGTTTTTTTTTACTATTTCAAATGTATTTTAACATAAAAAGTAAATGTTTTTCATAAGACTGGCACTTAAAACGAGTGTTAACGTTTTTTTGCAAAAACCTCATTTTTAAAGGTTCTATTTCTCAGTTTTTGACATCTATTATGAGGTTAGTGAGACTATTCTCCATAATGGCACCAACGCTGTTAAAAAGACCTTTTGTACTGAGTAACAATTGCAAAATATGTTTTATTCAATTGGTAATAACTCTGAAACTAGGCGATATCCAAAAAAAAATATATGAGATTATATTTTTTTTCCCCTCACTAGCTCGTAAAGTGCTCGTTTATGCCTTTAATACGAACGTGTAAAAACGCATATTATTCACTTGTGTGGCAATGTAATAACCTTGGTTTTGGAATAACAAAACGTAAAATGTGCATGGAAATTGTTCCATATTAATGATAATTAAATAATTTGTTTGAGAATTTAGTGTAAAATACAAACCTTTATATAATATGATGATTTTAACATATAAATCCTAAAATTCCATAAGTAACAATTGTTTTAGTGAATGATGATAAGATGACTAGATGCAATCACAAAACGCAGAAAATGTCAACGTCAACATTGTCAAAGAATATTATAGGTTATAATCTTTATTTACCGACTCGAACACGCATAAAAATAGTAAACTAAAAAACTTTCAGGGTGTTCTGTTATAATTTTGTAAAAATAATGAATAAGAATGATTTAATAATGCATTATGTGTTAAAATCGTGCCGCGTTTACTTTTTCGTGCTAAGTTTACTGCGACAAAATCTTGCATTAAATACATGAAACATGATGCATTTGGAAAATGATTATCACTAACCCGATAATGATTGTAATGTGAACAAATAATTACCTTTTTTGAGTTTCCTCGCTATAGTGAGGGGAAAAGTTTTGTGTTACACACGGGTGCAAATGTATTTTACTTCTCGTTTGTTAAAACACTCGCTGAGCTCAGGATTCTATTTTAGAACCACTCGCTTCGCTCGTGGTTCAACTATAGAATCCTTTCGCTTGCTCGTGTTTCAATTTCATACTCGCGGGTAAAATACAACTTTGCACCCTTGTATAACAAATAACTATTAAATGTGGTCGGGAATACGCTGTTAAAATCGGTCGGGTTTAAACATCCCACGGTGTATAAAGATTAAAACTCTGGAACAAGTTTTATTTTGGTAGTGAATTACTGATATGAAGTTGCTAATATTAGTCAGTATAGCTTGTCATCTGACGATTTAAAGGTATCACAGTCCATGTCTCCTTTCTTGTACAATGCGGGGTATTAAAAAATGGGCCATACTGCGCAATGGAGTTTAAGTACGTATATACACCGTGTTTTTTTAATTCCGTTAAATTTAACAGGTTGCTTGGTACGTTAATTGGAGCTACCTGGTATATTGATTTTAATCGAATTCGAAAAAATATATATTTTTTCGTTTTCATACATAATAAATGAAATGGTAAGTGTGAGAGAACCTTAAGAATAAGATCTCAGGTGACTGACGGCACATGTCAAAATAAGTTTCATTAGGATGTAATAAAGGTTGCAATACACTTGTTCAGTCATTAAACTTATTTTTTTAATAGCTCAATAACAGTAAGAGTTAAGAGACTAGTTTCTTAGACAAATTTATTATTTTTGACCTAAATAAGCTTCCCTTTAATTTAACGGAAATCAATAAAAACACGGTGATGGGACTAACACATAAAATTATTTTCTCAAACATGCTATGATATATTGTTATGTTCCTTATAATAGGCTGCGAAGTATGACGTTTCAGGTGCGACTAGGATAAGAGGTTGTTTACTGGAATTTAATACAAATCTTGAAGGCCTAGGCTGGAAAAGTGCTCTTTTTAATTTCTATCCACATAAATTTGTGGAACAGGCATCATGACATTCTGCCACTATGCAATACTATACAAATAATAGTAGATTACATGCCAAGGCCGTTTACGTGGGAAATATCATCATAGGCTACCTGTAATTGTAGACAAACATGTGATCCGAGGCTTTCCCATTTAACGGCCGAGGTGTGTATATTATTTTTCTGCTCAACGGAGCCGGCAGACGGCAACTTAGTTTAGCACAGCAGCCGGCAAAGTGTTGTTTGCCGGCCGGAGGGCCGATTTTTTTTTACTTTGATGTTTTTGTTGTTTATTTCATTGCATGTTTGAGAAAAGCGTTAACCATACCTTTGGCTGGAAATATGGGGTTGCCCGCCTCAGGCCTATCCGTCTATATGTCTTCGGCCGGCAACCCCGTTCGTACCGGCCTCTATAGTAATGTACTATTATCACGTCTTGATACTTGTTATTGGCTGTACAAAATAGGTTTTTCGTTTAATCTCATACTCAATCTCAATTGTATATAACAATATACTGTGTATATGTGTAAGTTTCAGTAATTAGAAGTCCCCCGCTGAGTCACAGCTGTTTGTGAGGTCCTGAAAATAATAAATATTGTAAAGTAACTTTAAAAAAAATATTTTGAAAAATTATTTATGTAAGTATTTTTGATTTATAAAAAAAATATATGGACGAAAGAAGATACAGTACCTAATTTAAAATAAACTTAGCAATGACTTTATTTCTGTGTCCTTAGCACAAATCTTAAGAAATATGAAAGTTTATGACTCAAGGACTTAGGCATAAGAATTCAATGTTGGTATTTTTATCACACTTGTTTTCTGGGTCATTTGCAGTAAATGTGTACTTTTTAATTTTTATATTCGATCATGGACTGTATACTACACTATTTTACTAGGCATGAAACAAAAAAAGTATGTCTCTAATGTCACAAAAATAAGTATGTAAATTGAGATTTCTCACTTTAGTTTACACTATACTAAAAGGTATGAAACTAAACTAAACTGAGTAATCTCAATTTACATACTTATTTTCGTGACATTAGAGGCATACTTTTTTTGTTTCATAACTGAAAAGTACGCACGATGCCGAGTAAAATGGTGTATTATAGTCCATGATCGCGTATAAAAATTAAAAGTTACACTTTTACTGCAAATGACCCTTCTAAGCGTGATGTTGCTTGAATGCAACGCTTACGGCGTCGGGCTTCTAACACTCTCGTTAGTAATTCCGTACTCAGTGCTCGCGGAGGGCAGCGGGGGGACAGCGGGGGGCTACACAGCAGTAGTGATACATACCTATGGCGCGATGGACAGCGGCCGGAAGCGCCTGGCGCGGGCCGCGTTGTGCTCGCGGGGGGCGCCGGGGGGCAGCGGGGCGGCGGGGGGCGCGGGGGGCGGCGACAGGGAGGGGGACGACGCGCCGGAGCCGGGGGGGGACGGGAGGAGGGCCACGCCGCGTGACCCGCTCCTGAAGGAATAAATACTTCATATATACAGCGTGTTACACCACCTACTGAAAACCTTGAACGGGAGGATTTGGTAGGTTATACTGAACACTTCTACGGAGCTAACCCAGAAATCTCCAAGAAAAATTCTTTCATACAAAATATCGTTATCACAATGTAATAATCATAATCATATTGACGGGATACCCCCTAACGACAGCCGAGCTAAGAGGGGTAGGATTTTATCTATCTGCCTCCCAGCTATTCATCGCTAACAGTACTCTGAATACTGTATTTAAGCAACTACGCATTTGCGCATGTAGGCAATACAGGCATGTAGGCATGGACTCATACTTCGTTCGTGGTGCGCGTGCCGCGCCCGCTGCAGGACACCATCGCGAGTGCTGACTTCTGGCCGAAGGGCGTCGTGTTTCGGCAGTTCCGAGGCAATCTGCCGAATTCTACGCCGGATCAGACGACGCAACGGGGCCACGTCGTTACGTCGCCTAATTCAAACTAGTTTTAAGTTGTTTTTATGTTTGTATCTTTGTAGTTCACAGTGCCTTGGTGTTTAACTGTAATGCTGTGTAACTTATTTGAATAATAAATAAATAAATAATACTTGAAACACAACACACATGACTTACTATGTTTTTTTATTACTACTCTGGTTCGCAAGAGTTAAACCACTGTCCGAGAAGAACCAGGAAGAAACTCAGCGGGTTGTATTATAATCTTTTCAAATCATTGGTATTTACAATTTTAGATAATCACAATAGGTAACACTTGAAACATAATTAATTAAAACATGATTAAACAACATAGAAACGACTGGAGAGTTCTAAGTTTTAGTCCATGCTTCACTAATATCAAAACATAAAGAAATAAAGTATTTCGTCAGGAAGAATGACTTTCTAAGTCTAACACGCGAATCAGAATGAATCATAAACACTGCGCTAGTGACCTTTTATACTATCAGATCATAAACTACCTGCTCATAGGCGGGTTGATCCCAATATGACGGTTAATGTCTACCTGCATGGAACAAGCAAAGACCAATCCAAGGAAAACATTGCTTATCGTTTTCTAGATATCAAACTCTTAACAAATTAATTGTAAACATTGCAAATAATAATATTCTAATGTTTGACACTCGACGTGTCGCACAGCTCCGCGACGACTGAAGCATGTCTCCGACAATATTAAGAATAAGGGGCTAAGATGATAAATATGAAAATATAAATGTACCTGGAGTGCACGGTGGGCGGCTGACGATGCCTGGGCCGGGCGAAGCGCAGGTTCAAATCCCGCGCGGGGTCTGCCGCGTATTTCTCACTCGCGTTCTGACGCCGCCGGCGAAGCGCTGTAGCAATGACATTGAATAATAAATGGACGCACAGAGCCAAACAAAAAAACCAAGAAAAGTGGCACTAAAAGTCATTTCTATCATGTTTCAGTTGAAGCTAATAACGCTCACTTACAATAAACTATAATAAAAAAACCTCAAAGAATAAAAAAACTTTGTGAAGTGAGCAATAAGTGTCAAATTTGCGAACAACACCGCAAAATAGTAGAAACTTTTTATGTTTAAGGAATAATGATGCTATACCGTAAGGTGACCAAATTTAAACTGTCAGAACTGAATAGCGGAGCAAAAGGACCGCAATATTTACTTCTGCAGCCCATTTTTTGGGGCCATTTTTTTGAGCTGTTTGGGGATCCACTGATATATTCTAAATCAATGACTGTAACAAATATTTTAAGAAATCAACATCATCATCATCATCTCAGCCATAAGACGTCCACTGCTGAACATAGGCCTCCCCTCTGGACCTCCACATGTACCGATTAAATGCGTCCTGCATCCAGCGTGTCCCGGCGACCTGCATAAGGTCTGTCCATCTTGTAGGTGGACGTCCTACGCTGCGTTTGCCTAGCCGTGGTCTCTTTTAAGGTATATTTTAATATTAATTTATAAGAAATAAAACTGTAGAAACGAATTATATCGCGTAAATTCGCAGTGCTCGCGCGCGTTACGAGAGATATTAACTATGGTTGCCCATAATATATTCTTGCCCATAATATTAACTGCAAAAATAGTTATTTTCGATACAAGTGTGGAAAGTAGGCTTTTTCGCAACAAGTGTCGGTGAGTTAAAAACACGAACGAAGTGAGTGTTTTTTGCCGACACGAGTTGCGAAGACGCCTACATTTCTACACGTATATCGAACAACATTTTACAATGCAGTATGTGAGGAAAAAAAAGTCAGAAGTAATAGTACCTACCATTTTATGTAATCTTTGTTATTATTTTTGTTTGCGCTTCTTCACGAATTTCCGGAGGCGTCAACTGAATATCACTAATACCACTATTTACTTCCATTGTGGTGTAAAAACTCCATCAAAGATATACGAATGAGAACGAGAGAACGAAATACTTTTAACAAACAAATTTATGTGGTGAAAAGAAACTGAAACTACCAATAAACAAACTAGCCAATCCTGGCCCAATACCGTCGTTTACTCGGTGACTCGGTCCGAGTTGAACATTTGGGCTACGTGTGTCACAAAAAGAAATTGTGTAGCACTTAAGAAAACAAAAACTTTATTTATTTGTCACAGAAATCAACATTTTATTATAGTAATTTCACTTTTGAGTGCTGTTTTTTATATCTATGAAAATTTTAATTAATAAAATGTTTGTCAATGGACTTAAAAGGTTTAATTCGGTACGATACGGACCTTTCATTATGAAAAAGGTAGACGAATAGGAACGACCAATGAGAGCGCGTTTCTCACCGTTTGAAAATGGGTCCGAGTTGGAGTGGAGCAGCATTAAAATATAAAGGTGTTGTTGATTTGAAAAAATTAAAGAAAAGCAAATATCTTAGTTTTTCTTAAAATTAAAATGATTTTTTTTATATTTACACTTTTAATGTATTCTCTGTAAACATTTATATTTTAAAATAAAGTCAAAGATGTGTAAGTTCGATTGTTGTCATTTAAACAATACCTTGGTTTGGACAATACAACATTTTTGGATTATTCACCAATTAAAAAGCTATTTTCCCGCACGTGTGCGGAAAAGAGCCACTTTCTATGCATAAGTATAGCCTTGAAAAGAGCAGTTTCCGGCATAATGCATTGTAAAATATTTTTTAGTACAGATGGTGTACTTTTTAGGCTACAGTGCAAGAAGTGGGACATTTTACGTCAAGTCCAAGACTTCGGAGGGCCATCTGTACTAAAAAAACGTCGTACGAAACACGTGTAAATACGAAATTCGTAACTCGTGTCGATTTAAAACACTCCGTATCGGTCGTGTTTTAAAACATCGCCACTAGTTTCGAAGTTCATGTTTTTCGCACTTATGTCGTAATGTACTATTAATGGAATATTCAAACGCCATCAGTAATCAGTTTGTTCGAAAACTAGCTACGATTATCAAAAGTTACGAGCGTTCGAGAAACGGGCCTCTGGGTCGACGAAGCGGGGCTTCTATTTCTGCTCTAAGGGATAAAAGGTACCTAACGAACCTATCCAGGTTAGAGTGGAGGAACTACATAATATATAATGCAGTTAAGTTTGAAACGGCAATTAAACTTAGTTGTTTAGATGCTAGCTAGCATTCACTGTAGAGTTTGAATCTCGACAAACAATTAACATGATCAATAAGTGAACACTAATAAATTGATTCATGAGATGTATTACAAATTAAATTTACTTAGTATGTGAATATAATACTAATTAATAATGAATGATGTCAATTTTGCCATAGTTATTTTAGTTGTATTGTTGATTTTGTTAATAAAGAAATAGATATTTTATGTCATTTATTATTTCTTACCTAAACCATAATCCTTTGACAGCAGTTTATTGCCTCTCTATTCCTGATTTAGGGAAAAACGTTAGGGAACATAAAAAATAAATAAAACAATAATGAAAGGACAAATTACTTTTTATTAAAATTTTATTGTGCATATTTCGGTAAATGTAAAAAAATATGGCAAAATAAAATGTTAAACGAGCGTGCGTCCATAAAAAAAACTGCCCTTCAGACAATGCTTTAAAAAAGAGCCCTATATTTATTAACATTTTTTTATACATTTGACAAAAATAATGTCTCATTTTTATGATAAAATTTAAGAGACGGAAGCGGCCATAGACTAGAATTGTAATGCGTCGGTTGCCATACCACATTTAATATATGAATTACGTAAAAAAATAATAAAGTGATTAAATTTGCGTTCAGCTCTAATTACCGCAACCGATTTCGTACATAGATGCAATCCGAAGTGAATGATTAAATAATTCCCTTCAGTTAATAAAAGCTAGACGTGGAATCATTGGGATATAGCATTTTGATACACAAGAAAACTGTAGTTTAGTAAAATGGTGCTGGTAATCTAAAAATAGAACCATTTTTTCTGCTAGATATTACTCCAAAACAAGATATACTGATATCCTGGATATTTACAGAATATTCTTTTGTTTCTAGAAATAATGTACAAATAAAAAATTACAAAATTCCTATATTTCATGCGGTATGGCATAATAAACTCTTCAGTTACGGATCTGTACATTAAAAGCTTTCCTTTTTGTAAAATAAAATCATTTCACAAGTACGTTCGACCATTGATACTTGTTATACAACGCCATAAGCCACGACATTGGTCTAAGCTGAAAACCATACGTGTGAGAGAGAGTTCCCATATCGGCATTTTGTTCCAACTTATGGAATGCCTCATCGCCGGTCACCTAAGACCAATGTCGTGGCCAGGTCTAAATACGGAACATACAATCACCAGAGAAAACTACGCCATAAAAAGATCTGTCTTCCTTTTAAAATATATTACAACTGCGTCTAATTGACACGACTAAATACATTCAGTAGAAAATTAATGGGTCTTGGCAATTAGATTGCAGACATACTTTTTAGAATGACGCCAGAACATTACAGACACGTGTAAAGTTGTATATCACTTTGCAGCATTGAAAAGGTTACAAATTACAAACAAGGAAAGTGTTTTAATTAAGAGCCAAAACGGTAGAGTTCATTAAACAAATATAATCCGAACGCGCTCTCAAAAGCGAATTTAAATCAGCAACATTATTCGGACTTTTCCACATTGGTAACACATTCGATGTTGCCATTGTAAAATAATCCAGGTGCGTCAACCTTTTCTCTCATTTGATATCATAATTAATTACTAAATATTTTTTGTATTAATTAATTATTACATAATTATATTCTTGTTCTAAAACTACGCAGCAAGACTAGAATTTAATGGCATCTACGTATAATAACTATATATCCATTTTATACATATGTATAGATCAAGTCGATAATATTAAAGTATTTAAAAACAACTTTAAGGCATACAAAATTAAAACAATAATAACCACTCGCATTACAAAAATCATTTTGAAACGAAAATGATTAGAAAATAACACTTTGAAATGCATTAAAAATTAAGTTAAATGCTTTCATTTGAAATAAATACTTTAATATTATTTTTTAACATTAAAAGAATAAAAGTGCAACATCGATATTCCTTGAGATACATTTAAAAACCACAGCAGCGAAATCCTTCAATAATTCCACATTTGAAAAATATTTTTTTTTATACACTCCTTCAAAAAGGATACAACACATCCCTGCATTTTCGATCAAAATCGAACTTTCCACTAACGAAAGTTCGAAATTCGACTTTCCCGAAAACTTTCGAAACATTTCCTCCACTCGAAGCTAAACATTATTCAAGAAAGTGATTTTTTTTTTTCGAAAATTTCCTAATAATATACTCACTCTTAAGCCACAATAGTTATTAAGTAACAATTTGATAACAATTTAATTTGAACATTACGCCTTGTAATTAAAAATATGACATTTTAAGTCGCGAAATTAAATAAATAATATCCCATTTAAATATTAAAGCAAAACTGTACAATTTGTGTAAACAGAACTGTCATGATTTTTAAATCAGTAGCACCTAAAATTAAATTTAGCATACACCTATTTTTCTTTCAAAATATGCATCTCTTTCTAGCCATTTTAAGAGATAGCTTATAATAGTCGCCGCAGATAAGAATCCACCCTTGACATAATATTTCCGTCGGTTGACAACCAAAACTCACTCAGTAACAAATACCTACTTGAAACAAAGCTCACATACGAGGTTGCTAAGAGTATTGATAGTTTTTACAGTGAGTTTAGCTTGTCAGCTGTTAATATTATAACTATAACTTGAAAATCACTTTTAGGTAACAACTGACAAATGCCGATCATTCCCTTGAGAATGTATGCGACCGCGTCTAATTGCCACGACCATTTCCATACATTTTGTATGAAAAGGGACATGGCAATTAGACAATAGATTTTTTTTAGACCCGTTGTGACTTCTCATCTGCGGACGGCTAAAGTAGTTAATGGACATGAGTCAAGGAAAACGGTCGATTTGACATATGTCATCGACAAAAGTTAGGCTATACATAACTAGCACCTGTCAAATAAATAATGAGCTCACGATAAGTCTTATTGTAAATAAGCCAATTAAATTAAAATTTTACCCCCTTATTCATAAACGTCTCCTAAATTACTGTTAGCAAATCGATAAGTATAGTTTGTCCATTCAGTCTTATCAATATGTCTATAAGACTGAAAGAGACAAAAGACATTTTATCGGCTAATTTTATTGTCATTGTAAATATTAACTTTTTTTGTTTTGAATTAAGGTGTTAATAAGAATGAAAAATTCTTGTGGGTTGGTTCCCTTTTGCATAACTACGTCCTAATTTAGGAAACGTTTTTGAATATAAAGTTTAAACACTATATACATGTTGAGATTACAAATACGTAAGTAGCAGACAGTTTAAACAAGTTCGCAGGAACTGAGTTACACAGGAATAAAAGGAAGCTTCGAAAAGAAATTTCCACGTAGAAAGTTTCGTTATAATGGAAACTTTGCATCAGCATATCGATTGAGATTGAGTTAACAATACTTGCATACGATATCTTAATCTGGATTATGAATAACGTAGGTAAACAAAAAGATTCGAAAATTCAGAACATAATCAGAAGTAAGATTATTCCGTATATCTGTAGGCAATTTAATTTAAAGATGTCCCCCAAACTTTTCATTTGTATTGTTTATGGTTCAGAATCTCGAGTTCTTTCGATCGCAGTAGGAGAAAAAATATGGCCCATTTTTATCCAATCTCGATTATTTTGTACGTTTTTGGCAACTGAATGGAAGAATCGAAAAATATATGGGATTTTTTTTCTTTAATTTTGAAGATCGAATAGGTTTGTGATTCCTAGTATTCATATGAATGAAATAAATAATGTTCAAAAAGTAGGGGGAGAAATTTAAATATAAATGGCCCCTGTATGTTGGTAAATATTTCCATATGCAAGTACATATTTACGAAATAGACATTTACCTCGTTTTGTTACATATAACAAACTACAATAAACATGAAGCAGTTGGCCAAACGCTTTTAATGTTTCAAATAAACCGAAATTCGTCGACTGTCAAAGACAGTGAAATTTATTGCTGTACCATATTGTACAGTCGCCATCATATATACCAAGGTGCTCATAAATATCTGACCAGGCCATTGTCATAGCCAAGCGGCGAAATTTTCATAGCGAAAATTTAACCGTCAAAGGGATTGACTAAACTATTTTATCGATCTTACGGAATAGCACATTACTAACTTAAGATTATTCTAAAGCATTTGACCTCCTTTGTAAGAACTTGGTCATAGCGTTAGAATGCACTTTAAATTGTTAAGATATTTTTGAATGTGGCCGCTTCGATATATATGTGTAGCTAGTTACAGATACATAAATAAATAAATTATTTTAAGCCAACGGCTAACTCTGTAAATAAGCAATAAAATCTTATATCGCGTTTATAACCGTGCATTAAGGTGATACCATAGACAAACAAACATATGCGCAATACCGCAGCAATTAAACTGTCAAGTACTTTTTACATGTCACAATATTTTCCTCTAAATTATGCGTTTCAGTATTTCATTATCTACGATCACGCTGAGCAAAAGTTAACTTATAATTTGCATATTCCATTAAAAACTGAGTCAAATACTCTGCACAAGAACATTTGGAAGTAAAAAAGGCCGCAAATTGTCTATGGGCGGTCACAATACGAGCCTACATGTTAAAATTTGCCGCCATTTTCTGTGACCAAAGGTTATTGGACAGGGTATATAGGGTATATATCCCAGGATAATTAAAAATGTGAAAAAACGCCGGATAATTTCCAAAGGAGACACTTAAGACGATCTTCCTGTGATTTTCGGAATTATCCCAAGTTACTTAATGAAAATTGGAAAGTCAAGCTAGCTCAGTAGATATTGCTCACAGCTTGGCAAGGCAAGTCCTAACTACATAACATTAACTATAACGTGACTTCAAACCCCCTTTCACAAACATTTAACTCAGCAAGTCCATAAATAAGTATGGTTTGTTTGATTTTTTTCTATCAATATGTCTATAAAATGGAAAGGGACGCATGATATCGGCTTGCTAAGTTAGCAGACGTTGGTCATTCTCTGAAAGTTTGCCTGCGGTCTAATTGCCGCGCCCCATACAAAATGTATGGAAAAGGTCGTGGCAAATAGAGCCAACCGCAGGCATACTTTTAGAGAATGACCCACGTATGAATAAGGGGGAAAGTACATTAAGTACTTACACAGGTCTTACTAGAAGTGGTGTGAGCGTTTATTAACCGACTTAAAAAAAGGAGGAGGTTCCCAATTCGACTTTTTTTTTACGTCGAGCCTAGAAATGGTATTCACTAATGTACTTTAAACAACACTAGTGCTCGGCGACGAATGCAGCATGAGCTGGAACTACACTGCGTCAAGAGTTTGACGTTTAATGTACGAACTTCGTATTCTTTAACGAAAAACAGCGACGAACTCGCCCACAGCCTCGCTCACAGGCTCGATTCCTAATGTCAAATAAAACAGCTAGGATTTTAGACAAGGCTGTCTCGACGTCGAGCTCGTTGACGAACGCAGCGTCGAATGTGTGAATAAGAGAATAGCATAGCTGTGCATCCTTTTAAAAGTCGTCATGTCAACGACGATTTTTTGACAAGAACATATATACGGGATGTTAATATAATTATTGAATGAATGTTATAATAAAATATGAATGTAAGTTGATATGTCAAATACGCTGCTGTACCACTTCTAGGAAAGTCTTTATTTTTAGCCTCCTATAAGCTTGACGCATATGCTATATTTAATAAGGCTATACATTTTGGTTCTGAAGTTGTTGCACTCAAATTTGAATCGTTCACGAATCAACTACAGTAGCATTAATTTTATTTCGTTGCTTTTTTAAGCAAACGAAATTCTTACCAATTTACATATAGAACAAGGTACACATTAAAAATAAGATAATTAACTATGGTGGGTTTTACTTATAATAATTGGACGTCGTTATGCAAAAAGGAACCAACCCACATGAATTTGTCATTTCAAAGATTAACTTGTTTATTTTGATTTATGGTGTTAATTAGAATGAAAAATTCTCGTGGGTTGGTTCCCTTTTGCATAACTACGGCCAATTTATTGGTGAAAAGGTTTGATTCACTTCGCTCTCGCAATCGCTTCGCTCGTGTTTTACAGTCACCGATACTCGCCCTAAAAAGGCCTATTTTCCATATTTGTATCAGAAATAACTATTTGCTATATGAGTTTTACTACAAGCTTTTTAGTTTTACTATAAGAATGACTCCTATAGTGCGACTATCGGTCCGTCCGTCTGTCACGTTGTTTTTATATAACGTTTGTGTATGTTGTTTTAGATAAAACGGAATGAGAGTTCGTTTACTATTTGAAATATTGTATTAAATATAGCATAAGCGCCGGCATTCCCTTATACAGATATTAATTAACATTAATAACATAAGGTTTAGTCTAATTTGAGGTTAGAGTTGATCACAATTTCATAATTATATCATTTCCACACCTTTCGGTATTGTAACTCTTATTAGGTAAATTGGGTAATAATTATACAGGGTTACTTTTTCACCGGTACAATAAATTTTACCATATCATTGGTATCGATAATAGATCACAATTATCAAATAAAAGCAACAGTTTTTTTTATATTTTTATTAATTTATCCTTCATGCAAATGTAACATAATGGGCGCACTAAATACAAGGCGTCAACGGTGCGGTATAACTATGTCGGCGGGGAGGGGTGATCCAACTCGCCCCCACAAAGCCGCGCGCGATGACATTTTAAACAAACAGTTGACAGTTCGAGCGTTTAGCTAGTTATGCACGTTAATAGATGCGTTACGTCCACATTTCTTGTTAGGTTTACGGATAAGTTCGAACATTAGTTTTTTTTTTTTATTCCAAAGGGGTAGTAACAAAAGATGCTAGTATTTTGGACTACTATTACGTATGTTGATTTATTGTACTGGTGAAAAAGTAACCCTGTATAAGACTGTGGCCCACGTCAATTCATCAAATGCCCAACTATCTGTCTGTATGGTTACTCTAAGACTTACAGTATTTACGGACTTTTAAATATGTCGCCGTATACCGTCAAGTTATAGTATGAAAAGTATGCCAGTGTGAAGTGATGCAATCACGATAAACCGTAAAAATAGGACAATCATAAGCCAGATGGCTTGTGATGGTCCCAATTTATCCATTTATCGTGCTATCCGTCATATTCGCACTTGTATACTTCTTAGAACGTGACGGCAACGACGAGAAACGATTAAACACGATACCATCATAAGCCTACTTTTGTGTGTTGTGGAGATAATAACGACTTATACAGAGTGATCAAAAAATACAGTACCGGCCAATAAAATAATAAATAAATAAATATCTTGGGACATCTTACACAAATCTACCTAGCCCCACGGTAAGCTCAATTAAGGCTAAGCGACGATATATATAATAGATAGATACATATAGATACTTAAATACATAGACAGCCAAGACCAAGGCACAAATATTTGTGATAAATAAACACACAAATCATGCCCTCGCCGGGATTCGAGCCCAGAACCTCCAGCTTCGTAAGCAGGGTCACTACCAACTAGGCTACGGAGGCTGACAAATATATCACATATAGTGTATAGAGTAAGCGGCACATGTTCGCATGTAGATATCATATTATTTTGGTACTTTTGCACAGATTAATGATGAATATTGCAATTAAGTGTTGTGAATTACAATAGGAGATACAGCATATTGCTAAAAAGCTTTAGTAAAACAAATTTTATTTTACTACGAAATCCATGCTTAACATGAAAAATTTTCGTAAAAAAAAACTACTACATGATGCCAAGTTTTTTCATCGCTAGCACAAAGACATATGCATATACTAGTCGTAAGGTGGAAAGTGTGGAAAGCACTTTGAAATATAAAAAAAGTTCTACTGGAAAAACCTGAATGTGATATATTATTGGCCGGTACCTACTGTAACTTCATTATCTTTGCCAGTTATGTTTTGGAACGCAGAATAGAAGTCCTAGGTTTTTTTGAAAAATAGTTAAAGTTTCAGGACGAGTAGTACCTAGTAATATTTTACGTATAGTTAAACAAAAATAGCAACACAACTGAATCTCTGAAAAATCCCCTAGAGAGCCTATTTCGAGTCCCAAAAGCTCACTGGCAACGGGAATGATTTTTTTTTGGCCAAATTGTATAATTGACAAATAAATAAATACACCGTGGGCTCTTATCACCCGAAAGATTTTAACCACGCATTTCATATGTAAAAACAAACAAAAATAATTATATGAGTTTTGACATACATATTTGAAGAAAAAAAAAGTTTTTTTTACTATTTCAAATGTATTTTAACATAAAAAGTAAATGTTTTTCATAAGACTGGCACTTAAAACGAGTGTTAACGTTTTTTTTGCAAAAACCTCATTTTTAAAGGTTCTATTTCTCAGTTTTTGACATCTATTATGAGGTTAGTGAGACTATTCTCCATAATGGCACCAACGCTGTTAAAAAGACCTTTTGTACTGAGTAACAATTGCAAAATATGTTTTATTCAATTGGTAATAACTCTGAAACTAGGCGATATCCAAAAAAAAATATATGAGATTATATTTTTTTCCCCTCACTAGCTCGTAAAGTGCTCGTTTATGCCTTTAATACGAACGTGTAAAAACGCATATTATTCACTTGTGTGGCAATGTAATAACCTTGGTTTTGGAATAACAAAACGTAAAATGTGCATGGAAATTGTTCCATATTAATGATAATTAAATAATTTGTTTGAGAATTTAGTGTAAAATACAAACCTTTATATAATATGATGATTTTAACATATAAATCCTAAAATTCCATAAGTAACAATTGTTTTAGTGAATGATGATAAGATGACTAGATGCAATCACAAAACGCAGAAAATGTCAACGTCAACATTGTCAAAGAATATTATAGGTTATAATCTTTATTTACCGACTCGAACACGCATAAAAATAGTAAACTAAAAAACTTTCAGGGTGTTCTGTTATAATTTTGTAAAAATAATGAATAAGAATGATTTAATAATGCATTATGTGTTAAAATCGTGCCGCGTTTACTTTTTCGTGCTAAGTTTACTGCGACAAAATCTTGCATTAAATACATGAAACATGATGCATTTGGAAAATGATTATCACTAACCCGATAATGATTGTAATGTGAACAAATAATTACCTTTTTTGAGTTTCCTCGCTATAGTGAGGGGAAAAGTTTTGTGTTACACACGGGTGCAAATGTATTTTACTTCTCGTTTGTTAAAACACTCGCTGAGCTCAGGATTCTATTTTAGAACCACTCGCTTCGCTCGTGGTTCAACTATAGAATCCTTTCGCTTGCTCGTGTTTCAATTTCATACTCGCGGGTAAAATACAACTTTGCACCCTTGTATAACAAATAACTATTAAATGTGGTCGGGAATACGCTGTTAAAATCGGTCGGGTTTAAACATCCCACGGTGTATAAAGATTAAAACTCTGGAACAAGTTTTATTTTGGTAGTGAATTACTGATATGAAGTTGCTAATATTAGTCAGTATAGCTTGTCATCTGACGATTTAAAGGTATCACAGTCCATGTCTCCTTTCTTGTACAATGCGGGGTATTAAAAAATGGGCCATACTGCGCAATGGAGTTTAAGTACGTATATACACCGTGTTTTTTTAATTCCGTTAAATTTAACAGGTTGCTTGGTACGTTAATTGGAGCTACCTGGTATATTGATTTTAATCGAATTCGAAAAAATATATATTTTTTCGTTTTCATACATAATAAATGAAATGGTAAGTGTGAGAGAACCTTAAGAATAAGATCTCAGGTGACTGACGGCACATGTCAAAATAAGTTTCATTAGGATGTAATAAAGGTTGCAATACACTTGTTCAGTCATTAAACTTATTTTTTTAATAGCTCAATAACAGTAAGAGTTAAGAGACTAGTTTCTTAGACAAATTTATTATTTTTGACCTAAATAAGCTTCCCTTTAATTTAACGGAAATCAATAAAAACACGGTGATGGGACTAACACATAAAATTATTTTCTCAAACATGCTATGATATATTGTTATGTTCCTTATAATAGGCTGCGAAGTATGACGTTTCAGGTGCGACTAGGATAAG
>JALPQI010031921.1:0-30874 GCA_025490895.1 Thaumatotibia leucotreta | reverse complement strand
TTGGTACTTTTGCACAGATTAATGATGAATATTGCAATTAAGTGTTGTGAATTACAATAGGAGATACAGCATATTGCTAAAAAGCTTTAGTAAAACAAATTTTATTTTACTACGAAATCCATGCTTAACATGAAAAATTTTCGTAAAAAAAAACTACTACATGATGCCAAGTTTTTTCATCGCTAGCACAAAGACATATGCATATACTAGTCGTAAGGTGGAAAGTGTGGAAAGCACTTTGAAATATAAAAAAAGTTCTACTGGAAAAACCTGAATGTGATATATTATTGGCCGGTACCTACTGTAACTTCATTATCTTTGCCAGTTATGTTTTGGAACGCAGAATAGAAGTCCTAGGTTTTTTTGAAAAATAGTTAAAGTTTCAGGACGAGTAGTACCTAGTAATATTTTACGTATAGTTAAACAAAAATAGCAACACAACTGAATCTCTGAAAAATCCCCTAGAGAGCCTATTTCGAGTCCCAAAAGCTCACTGGCAACGGGAATGATTTTTTTTTGGCCAAATTGTATAATTGACAAATAAATAAATACACCGTGGGCTCTTATCACCCGAAAGATTTTAACCACGCATTTCATATGTAAAAACAAACAAAAATAATTATATGAGTTTTGACATACATATTTGAAGAAAAAAAAAGTTTTTTTTTACTATTTCAAATGTATTTTAACATAAAAAGTAAATGTTTTTCATAAGACTGGCACTTAAAACGAGTGTTAACGTTTTTTTTGCAAAAACCTCATTTTTAAAGGTTCTATTTCTCAGTTTTTGACATCTATTATGAGGTTAGTGAGACTATTCTCCATAATGGCACCAACGCTGTTAAAAAGACCTTTTGTACTGAGTAACAATTGCAAAATATGTTTTATTCAATTGGTAATAACTCTGAAACTAGGCGATATCCAAAAAAAAATATATGAGATTATATTTTTTTTCCCCTCACTAGCTCGTAAAGTGCTCGTTTATGCCTTTAATACGAACGTGTAAAAACGCATATTATTCACTTGTGTGGCAATGTAATAACCTTGGTTTTGGAATAACAAAACGTAAAATGTGCATGGAAATTGTTCCATATTAATGATAATTAAATAATTTGTTTGAGAATTTAGTGTAAAATACAAACCTTTATATAATATGATGATTTTAACATATAAATCCTAAAATTCCATAAGTAACAATTGTTTTAGTGAATGATGATAAGATGACTAGATGCAATCACAAAACGCAGAAAATGTCAACGTCAACATTGTCAAAGAATATTATAGGTTATAATCTTTATTTACCGACTCGAACACGCATAAAAATAGTAAACTAAAAAACTTTCAGGGTGTTCTGTTATAATTTTGTAAAAATAATGAATAAGAATGATTTAATAATGCATTATGTGTTAAAATCGTGCCGCGTTTACTTTTTCGTGCTAAGTTTACTGCGACAAAATCTTGCATTAAATACATGAAACATGATGCATTTGGAAAATGATTATCACTAACCCGATAATGATTGTAATGTGAACAAATAATTACCTTTTTTGAGTTTCCTCGCTATAGTGAGGGGAAAAGTTTTGTGTTACACACGGGTGCAAATGTATTTTACTTCTCGTTTGTTAAAACACTCGCTGAGCTCAGGATTCTATTTTAGAACCACTCGCTTCGCTCGTGGTTCAACTATAGAATCCTTTCGCTTGCTCGTGTTTCAATTTCATACTCGCGGGTAAAATACAACTTTGCACCCTTGTATAACAAATAACTATTAAATGTGGTCGGGAATACGCTGTTAAAATCGGTCGGGTTTAAACATCCCACGGTGTATAAAGATTAAAACTCTGGAACAAGTTTTATTTTGGTAGTGAATTACTGATATGAAGTTGCTAATATTAGTCAGTATAGCTTGTCATCTGACGATTTAAAGGTATCACAGTCCATGTCTCCTTTCTTGTACAATGCGGGGTATTAAAAAATGGGCCATACTGCGCAATGGAGTTTAAGTACGTATATACACCGTGTTTTTTTAATTCCGTTAAATTTAACAGGTTGCTTGGTACGTTAATTGGAGCTACCTGGTATATTGATTTTAATCGAATTCGAAAAAATATATATTTTTTCGTTTTCATACATAATAAATGAAATGGTAAGTGTGAGAGAACCTTAAGAATAAGATCTCAGGTGACTGACGGCACATGTCAAAATAAGTTTCATTAGGATGTAATAAAGGTTGCAATACACTTGTTCAGTCATTAAACTTATTTTTTTAATAGCTCAATAACAGTAAGAGTTAAGAGACTAGTTTCTTAGACAAATTTATTATTTTTGACCTAAATAAGCTTCCCTTTAATTTAACGGAAATCAATAAAAACACGGTGATGGGACTAACACATAAAATTATTTTCTCAAACATGCTATGATATATTGTTATGTTCCTTATAATAGGCTGCGAAGTATGACGTTTCAGGTGCGACTAGGATAAGAGGTTGTTTACTGGAATTTAATACAAATCTTGAAGGCCTAGGCTGGAAAAGTGCTCTTTTTAATTTCTATCCACATAAATTTGTGGAACAGGCATCATGACATTCTGCCACTATGCAATACTATACAAATAATAGTAGATTACATGCCAAGGCCGTTTACGTGGGAAATATCATCATAGGCTACCTGTAATTGTAGACAAACATGTGATCCGAGGCTTTCCCATTTAACGGCCGAGGTGTGTATATTATTTTTCTGCTCAACGGAGCCGGCAGACGGCAACTTAGTTTAGCACAGCAGCCGGCAAAGTGTTGTTTGCCGGCCGGAGGGCCGATTTTTTTTTACTTTGATGTTTTTGTTGTTTATTTCATTGCATGTTTGAGAAAAGCGTTAACCATACCTTTGGCTGGAAATATGGGGTTGCCCGCCTCAGGCCTATCCGTCTATATGTCTTCGGCCGGCAACCCCGTTCGTACCGGCCTCTATAGTAATGTACTATTATCACGTCTTGATACTTGTTATTGGCTGTACAAAATAGGTTTTTCGTTTAATCTCATACTCAATCTCAATTGTATATAACAATATACTGTGTATATGTGTAAGTT
This sequence comes from Thaumatotibia leucotreta, assembly GCA_025490895.1. Classification (NCBI taxonomy): domain Eukaryota; kingdom Metazoa; phylum Arthropoda; class Insecta; order Lepidoptera; family Tortricidae; genus Thaumatotibia; species Thaumatotibia leucotreta. The sequence goes on along the minus strand of JALPQI010031921.1, from coordinate 27,788 downwards.
TCAGTAATTAGAAGTCCCCCGCTGAGTCACAGCTGTTTGTGAGGTCCTGAAAATAATAAATATTGTAAAGTAACTTTAAAAAAAATATTTTGAAAAATTATTTATGTAAGTATTTTTGATTTATAAAAAAAATATATGGACGAAAGAAGATACAGTACCTAATTTAAAATAAACTTAGCAATGACTTTATTTCTGTGTCCTTAGCACAAATCTTAAGAAATATGAAAGTTTATGACTCAAGGACTTAGGCATAAGAATTCAATGTTGGTATTTTTATCACACTTGTTTTCTGGGTCATTTGCAGTAAATGTGTACTTTTTAATTTTTATATTCGATCATGGACTGTATACTACACTATTTTACTAGGCATGAAACAAAAAAAGTATGTCTCTAATGTCACAAAAATAAGTATGTAAATTGAGATTTCTCACTTTAGTTTACACTATACTAAAAGGTATGAAACTAAACTAAACTGAGTAATCTCAATTTACATACTTATTTTCGTGACATTAGAGGCATACTTTTTTTGTTTCATAACTGAAAAGTACGCACGATGCCGAGTAAAATGGTGTATTATAGTCCATGATCGCGTATAAAAATTAAAAGTTACACTTTTACTGCAAATGACCCTTCTAAGCGTGATGTTGCTTGAATGCAACGCTTACGGCGTCGGGCTTCTAACACTCTCGTTAGTAATTCCGTACTCAGTGCTCGCGGAGGGCAGCGGGGGGACAGCGGGGGGCTACACAGCAGTAGTGATACATACCTATGGCGCGATGGACAGCGGCCGGAAGCGCCTGGCGCGGGCCGCGTTGTGCTCGCGGGGGGCGCCGGGGGGCAGCGGGGCGGCGGGGGGCGCGGGGGGCGGCGACAGGGAGGGGGACGACGCGCCGGAGCCGGGGGGGGACGGGAGGAGGGCCACGCCGCGTGACCCGCTCCTGAAGGAATAAATACTTCATATATACAGCGTGTTACACCACCTACTGAAAACCTTGAACGGGAGGATTTGGTAGGTTATACTGAACACTTCTACGGAGCTAACCCAGAAATCTCCAAGAAAAATTCTTTCATACAAAATATCGTTATCACAATGTAATAATCATAATCATATTGACGGGATACCCCCTAACGACAGCCGAGCTAAGAGGGGTAGGATTTTATCTATCTGCCTCCCAGCTATTCATCGCTAACAGTACTCTGAATACTGTATTTAAGCAACTACGCATTTGCGCATGTAGGCAATACAGGCATGTAGGCATGGACTCATACTTCGTTCGTGGTGCGCGTGCCGCGCCCGCTGCAGGACACCATCGCGAGTGCTGACTTCTGGCCGAAGGGCGTCGTGTTTCGGCAGTTCCGAGGCAATCTGCCGAATTCTACGCCGGATCAGACGACGCAACGGGGCCACGTCGTTACGTCGCCTAATTCAAACTAGTTTTAAGTTGTTTTTATGTTTGTATCTTTGTAGTTCACAGTGCCTTGGTGTTTAACTGTAATGCTGTGTAACTTATTTGAATAATAAATAAATAAATAATACTTGAAACACAACACACATGACTTACTATGTTTTTTTATTACTACTCTGGTTCGCAAGAGTTAAACCACTGTCCGAGAAGAACCAGGAAGAAACTCAGCGGGTTGTATTATAATCTTTTCAAATCATTGGTATTTACAATTTTAGATAATCACAATAGGTAACACTTGAAACATAATTAATTAAAACATGATTAAACAACATAGAAACGACTGGAGAGTTCTAAGTTTTAGTCCATGCTTCACTAATATCAAAACATAAAGAAATAAAGTATTTCGTCAGGAAGAATGACTTTCTAAGTCTAACACGCGAATCAGAATGAATCATAAACACTGCGCTAGTGACCTTTTATACTATCAGATCATAAACTACCTGCTCATAGGCGGGTTGATCCCAATATGACGGTTAATGTCTACCTGCATGGAACAAGCAAAGACCAATCCAAGGAAAACATTGCTTATCGTTTTCTAGATATCAAACTCTTAACAAATTAATTGTAAACATTGCAAATAATAATATTCTAATGTTTGACACTCGACGTGTCGCACAGCTCCGCGACGACTGAAGCATGTCTCCGACAATATTAAGAATAAGGGGCTAAGATGATAAATATGAAAATATAAATGTACCTGGAGTGCACGGTGGGCGGCTGACGATGCCTGGGCCGGGCGAAGCGCAGGTTCAAATCCCGCGCGGGGTCTGCCGCGTATTTCTCACTCGCGTTCTGACGCCGCCGGCGAAGCGCTGTAGCAATGACATTGAATAATAAATGGACGCACAGAGCCAAACAAAAAAACCAAGAAAAGTGGCACTAAAAGTCATTTCTATCATGTTTCAGTTGAAGCTAATAACGCTCACTTACAATAAACTATAATAAAAAAACCTCAAAGAATAAAAAAACTTTGTGAAGTGAGCAATAAGTGTCAAATTTGCGAACAACACCGCAAAATAGTAGAAACTTTTTATGTTTAAGGAATAATGATGCTATACCGTAAGGTGACCAAATTTAAACTGTCAGAACTGAATAGCGGAGCAAAAGGACCGCAATATTTACTTCTGCAGCCCATTTTTTGGGGCCATTTTTTTGAGCTGTTTGGGGATCCACTGATATATTCTAAATCAATGACTGTAACAAATATTTTAAGAAATCAACATCATCATCATCATCTCAGCCATAAGACGTCCACTGCTGAACATAGGCCTCCCCTCTGGACCTCCACATGTACCGATTAAATGCGTCCTGCATCCAGCGTGTCCCGGCGACCTGCATAAGGTCTGTCCATCTTGTAGGTGGACGTCCTACGCTGCGTTTGCCTAGCCGTGGTCTCTTTTAAGGTATATTTTAATATTAATTTATAAGAAATAAAACTGTAGAAACGAATTATATCGCGTAAATTCGCAGTGCTCGCGCGCGTTACGAGAGATATTAACTATGGTTGCCCATAATATATTCTTGCCCATAATATTAACTGCAAAAATAGTTATTTTCGATACAAGTGTGGAAAGTAGGCTTTTTCGCAACAAGTGTCGGTGAGTTAAAAACACGAACGAAGTGAGTGTTTTTTGCCGACACGAGTTGCGAAGACGCCTACATTTCTACACGTATATCGAACAACATTTTACAATGCAGTATGTGAGGAAAAAAAAGTCAGAAGTAATAGTACCTACCATTTTATGTAATCTTTGTTATTATTTTTGTTTGCGCTTCTTCACGAATTTCCGGAGGCGTCAACTGAATATCACTAATACCACTATTTACTTCCATTGTGGTGTAAAAACTCCATCAAAGATATACGAATGAGAACGAGAGAACGAAATACTTTTAACAAACAAATTTATGTGGTGAAAAGAAACTGAAACTACCAATAAACAAACTAGCCAATCCTGGCCCAATACCGTCGTTTACTCGGTGACTCGGTCCGAGTTGAACATTTGGGCTACGCGTGTCACAAAAAGAAATTGTGTAGCACTTAAGAAAACAAAAACTTTATTTATTTGTCACAGAAATCAATATTTTATTATAGTAATTTCACTTTTGAGTGCTGTTTTTTATATCTATGAAAATTTTAATTAATAAAATGTTTGTCAATGGACTTAAAAGGTTTAATTCGGTACGATACGGACCTTTCATTATGAAAAAGGTAGACGAATAGGAACGACCAATGAGAGCGCGTTTCTCACCGTTTGAAAATGGGTCCGAGTTGGAGTGGAGCAGCATTAAAATATAAAGGTGTTGTTGATTTGAAAAAATTAAAGAAAAGCAAATATCTTAGTTTTTCTTAAAATTAAAATGATTTTTTTTATATTTACACTTTTAATGTATTCTCTGTAAACATTTATATTTTAAAATAAAGTCAAAGATGTGTAAGTTCGATTGTTGTCATTTAAACAATACCTTGGTTTGGACAATACAACATTTTTGGATTATTCACCAATTAAAAAGCTATTTTCCCGCACGTGTGCGGAAAAGAGCCACTTTCTATGCATAAGTATAGCCTTGAAAAGAGCAGTTTCCGGCATAATGCATTGTAAAATATTTTTTAGTACAGATGGTGTACTTTTTAGGCTACAGTGCAAGAAGTGGGACATTTTACGTCAAGTCCAAGACTTCGGAGGGCCATCTGTACTAAAAAAACGTCGTACGAAACACGTGTAAATACGAAATTCGTAACTCGTGTCGATTTAAAACACTCCGTATCGGTCGTGTTTTAAAACATCGCCACTAGTTTCGAAGTTCATGTTTTTCGCACTTATGTCGTAATGTACTATTAATGGAATATTCAAACGCCATCAGTAATCAGTTTGTTCGAAAACTAGCTACGATTATCAAAAGTTACGAGCGTTCGAGAAACGGGCCTCTGGGTCGACGAAGCGGGGCTTCTATTTCTGCTCTAAGGGATAAAAGGTACCTAACGAACCTATCCAGGTTAGAGTGGAGGAACTACATAATATATAATGCAGTTAAGTTTGAAACGGCAATTAAACTTAGTTGTTTAGATGCTAGCTAGCATTCACTGTAGAGTTTGAATCTCGACAAACAATTAACATGATCAATAAGTGAACACTAATAAATTGATTCATGAGATGTATTACAAATTAAATTTACTTAGTATGTGAATATAATACTAATTAATAATGAATGATGTCAATTTTGCCATAGTTATTTTAGTTGTATTGTTGATTTTGTTAATAAAGAAATAGATATTTTATGTCATTTATTATTTCTTACCTAAACCATAATCCTTTGACAGCAGTTTATTGCCTCTCTATTCCTGATTTAGGGAAAAACGTTAGGGAACATAAAAAATAAATAAAACAATAATGAAAGGACAAATTACTTTTTATTAAAATTTTATTGTGCATATTTCGGTAAATGTAAAAAAATATGGCAAAATAAAATGTTAAACGAGCGTGCGTCCATAAAAAAAACTGCCCTTCAGACAATGCTTTAAAAAAGAGCCCTATATTTATTAACATTTTTTTATACATTTGACAAAAATAATGTCTCATTTTTATGATAAAATTTAAGAGACGGAAGCGGCCATAGACTAGAATTGTAATGCGTCGGTTGCCATACCACATTTAATATATGAATTACGTAAAAAAATAATAAAGTGATTAAATTTGCGTTCAGCTCTAATTACCGCAACCGATTTCGTACATAGATGCAATCCGAAGTGAATGATTAAATAATTCCCTTCAGTTAATAAAAGCTAGACGTGGAATCATTGGGATATAGCATTTTGATACACAAGAAAACTGTAGTTTAGTAAAATGGTGCTGGTAATCTAAAAATAGAACCATTTTTTCTGCTAGATATTACTCCAAAACAAGATATACTGATATCCTGGATATTTACAGAATATTCTTTTGTTTCTAGAAATAATGTACAAATAAAAAATTACAAAATTCCTATATTTCATGCGGTATGGCATAATAAACTCTTCAGTTACGGATCTGTACATTAAAAGCTTTCCTTTTTGTAAAATAAAATCATTTCACAAGTACGTTCGACCATTGATACTTGTTATACAACGCCATAAGCCACGACATTGGTCTAAGCTGAAAACCATACGTGTGAGAGAGAGTTCCCATATCGGCATTTTGTTCCAACTTATGGAATGCCTCATCGCCGGTCACCTAAGACCAATGTCGTGGCCAGGTCTAAATACGGAACATACAATCACCAGAGAAAACTACGCCATAAAAAGATCTGTCTTCCTTTTAAAATATATTACAACTGCGTCTAATTGACACGACTAAATACATTCAGTAGAAAATTAATGGGTCTTGGCAATTAGATTGCAGACATACTTTTTAGAATGACGCCAGAACATTACAGACACGTGTAAAGTTGTATATCACTTTGCAGCATTGAAAAGGTTACAAATTACAAACAAGGAAAGTGTTTTAATTAAGAGCCAAAACGGTAGAGTTCATTAAACAAATATAATCCGAACGCGCTCTCAAAAGCGAATTTAAATCAGCAACATTATTCGGACTTTTCCACATTGGTAACACATTCGATGTTGCCATTGTAAAATAATCCAGGTGCGTCAACCTTTTCTCTCATTTGATATCATAATTAATTACTAAATATTTTTTGTATTAATTAATTATTACATAATTATATTCTTGTTCTAAAACTACGCAGCAAGACTAGAATTTAATGGCATCTACGTATAATAACTATATATCCATTTTATACATATGTATAGATCAAGTCGATAATATTAAAGTATTTAAAAACAACTTTAAGGCATACAAAATTAAAACAATAATAACCACTCGCATTACAAAAATCATTTTGAAACGAAAATGATTAGAAAATAACACTTTGAAATGCATTAAAAATTAAGTTAAATGCTTTCATTTGAAATAAATACTTTAATATTATTTTTTAACATTAAAAGAATAAAAGTGCAACATCGATATTCCTTGAGATACATTTAAAAACCACAGCAGCGAAATCCTTCAATAATTCCACATTTGAAAAATATTTTTTTTTATACACTCCTTCAAAAAGGATACAACACATCCCTGCATTTTCGATCAAAATCGAACTTTCCACTAACGAAAGTTCGAAATTCGACTTTCCCGAAAACTTTCGAAACATTTCCTCCACTCGAAGCTAAACATTATTCAAGAAAGTGATTTTTTTTTTCGAAAATTTCCTAATAATATACTCACTCTTAAGCCACAATAGTTATTAAGTAACAATTTGATAACAATTTAATTTGAACATTACGCCTTGTAATTAAAAATATGACATTTTAAGTCGCGAAATTAAATAAATAATATCCCATTTAAATATTAAAGCAAAACTGTACAATTTGTGTAAACAGAACTGTCATGATTTTTAAATCAGTAGCACCTAAAATTAAATTTAGCATACACCTATTTTTCTTTCAAAATATGCATCTCTTTCTAGCCATTTTAAGAGATAGCTTATAATAGTCGCCGCAGATAAGAATCCACCCTTGACATAATATTTCCGTCGGTTGACAACCAAAACTCACTCAGTAACAAATACCTACTTGAAACAAAGCTCACATACGAGGTTGCTAAGAGTATTGATAGTTTTTACAGTGAGTTTAGCTTGTCAGCTGTTAATATTATAACTATAACTTGAAAATCACTTTTAGGTAACAACTGACAAATGCCGATCATTCCCTTGAGAATGTATGCGACCGCGTCTAATTGCCACGACCATTTCCATACATTTTGTATGAAAAGGGACATGGCAATTAGACAATAGATTTTTTTTAGACCCGTTGTGACTTCTCATCTGCGGACGGCTAAAGTAGTTAATGGACATGAGTCAAGGAAAACGGTCGATTTGACATATGTCATCGACAAAAGTTAGGCTATACATAACTAGCACCTGTCAAATAAATAATGAGCTCACGATAAGTCTTATTGCCAATTAAATTAAAATTTTACCCCCTTATTCATAAACGTCTCCTAAATTACTGTTAGCAAATCGATAAGTATAGTTTGTCCATTCAGTCTTATCAATATGTCTATAAGACTGAAAGAGACAAAAGACATTTTATCGGCTAATTTTATTGTCATTGTAAATATTAACTTTTTTTGTTTTGAATTAAGGTGTTAATAAGAATGAAAAATTCTTGTGGGTTGGTTCCCTTTTGCATAACTACGTCCTAATTTAGGAAACGTTTTTGAATATAAAGTTTAAACACTATATACATGTTGAGATTACAAATACGTAAGTAGCAGACAGTTTAAACAAGTTCGCAGGAACTGAGTTACACAGGAATAAAAGGAAGTTTCGAAAAGAAATTTCCACGTAGAAAGTTTCGTTATAATGGAAACTTTGCATCAGCATATCGATTGAGATTGAGTTAACAATACTTGCATACGATATCTTAATCTGGATTATGAATAACGTAGGTAAACAAAAAGATTCGAAAATTCAGAACATAATCAGAAGTAAGATTATTCCGTATATCTGTAGGCAATTTAATTTAAAGATGTCCCCCAAACTTTTCATTTGTATTGTTTATGGTTCAGAATCTCGAGTTCTTTCGATCGCAGTAGGAGAAAAAATATGGCCCATTTTTATCCAATCTCGATTATTTTGTACGTTTTTGGCAACTGAATGGAAGAATCGAAAAATATATGGGATTTTTTTTCTTTAATTTTGAAGATCGAATAGGTTTGTGATTCCTAGTATTCATATGAATGAAATAAATAATGTTCAAAAAGTAGGGGGAGAAATTTAAATATAAATGGCCCCTGTATGTTGGTAAATATTTCCATATGCAAGTACATATTTACGAAATAGACATTTACCTCGTTTTGTTACATATAACAAACTACAATAAACATGAAGCAGTTGGCCAAACGCTTTTAATGTTTCAAATAAACCGAAATTCGTCGACTGTCAAAGACAGTGAAATTTATTGCTGTACCATATTGTACAGTCGCCATCATATATACCAAGGTGCTCATAAATATCTGACCAGGCCATTGTCATAGCCAAGCGGCGAAATTTTCATAGCGAAAATTTAACCGTCAAAGGGATTGACTAAACTATTTTATCGATCTTACGGAATAGCACATTACTAACTTAAGATTATTCTAAAGCATTTGACCTCCTTTGTAAGAACTTGGTCATAGCGTTAGAATGCACTTTAAATTGTTAAGATATTTTTGAATGTGGCCGCTTCGATATATATGTGTAGCTAGTTACAGATACATAAATAAATAAATTATTTTAAGCCAACGGCTAACTCTGTAAATAAGCAATAAAATCTTATATCGCGTTTATAACCGTGCATTAAGGTGATACCATAGACAAACAAACATATGCGCAATACCGCAGCAATTAAACTGTCAAGTACTTTTTACATGTCACAATATTTTCCTCTAAATTATGCGTTTCAGTATTTCATTATCTACGATCACGCTGAGCAAAAGTTAACTTATAATTTGCATATTCCATTAAAAACTGAGTCAAATACTCTGCACAAGAACATTTGGAAGTAAAAAAGGCCGCAAATTGTCTATGGGCGGTCACAATACGAGCCTACATGTTAAAATTTGCCGCCATTTTCTGTGACCAAAGGTTATTGGACAGGGTATATAGGGTATATATCCCAGGATAATTAAAAATGTGAAAAAACGCCGGATAATTTCCAAAGGAGACACTTAAGACGATCTTCCTGTGATTTTCGGAATTATCCCAAGTTACTTAATGAAAATTGGAAAGTCAAGCTAGCTCAGTAGATATTGCTCACAGCTTGGCAAGGCAAGTCCTAACTACATAACATTAACTATAACGTGACTTCAAACCCCCTTTCACAAACATTTAACTCAGCAAGTCCATAAATAAGTATGGTTTGTTTGATTTTTTTCTATCAATATGTCTATAAAATGGAAAGGGACGCATGATATCGGCTTGCTAAGTTAGCAGACGTTGGTCATTCTCTGAAAGTTTGCCTGCGGTCTAATTGCCGCGCCCCATACAAAATGTATGGAAAAGGTCGTGGCAAATAGAGCCAACCGCAGGCATACTTTTAGAGAATGACCCACGTATGAATAAGGGGGAAAGTACATTAAGTACTTACACAGGTCTTACTAGAAGTGGTGTGAGCGTTTATTAACCGACTTAAAAAAAGGAGGAGGTTCCCAATTCGACTTTTTTTTTACGTCGAGCCTAGAAATGGTATTCACTAATGTACTTTAAACAACACTAGTGCTCGGCGACGAATGCAGCATGAGCTGGAACTACACTGCGTCAAGAGTTTGACGTTTAATGTACGAACTTCGTATTCTTTAACGAAAAACAGCGACGAACTCGCCCACAGCCTCGCTCACAGGCTCGATTCCTAATGTCAAATAAAACAGCTAGGATTTTAGACAAGGCTGTCTCGACGTCGAGCTCGTTGACGAACGCAGCGTCGAATGTGTGAATAAGAGAATAGCATAGCTGTGCATCCTTTTAAAAGTCGTCATGTCAACGACGATTTTTTGACAAGAACATATATACGGGATGTTAATATAATTATTGAATGAATGTTATAATAAAATATGAATGTAAGTTGATATGTCAAATACGCTGCTGTACCACTTCTAGGAAAGTCTTTATTTTTAGCCTCCTATAAGCTTGACGCATATGCTATATTTAATAAGGCTATACATTTTGGTTCTGAAGTTGTTGCACTCAAATTTGAATCGTTCACGAATCAACTACAGTAGCATTAATTTTATTTCGTTGCTTTTTTAAGCAAACGAAATTCTTACCAATTTACATATAGAACAAGGTACACATTAAAAATAAGATAATTAACTATGGTGGGTTTTACTTATAATAATTGGACGTCGTTATGCAAAAAGGAACCAACCCACATGAATTTGTCATTTCAAAGATTAACTTGTTTATTTTGATTTATGGTGTTAATTAGAATGAAAAATTCTCGTGGGTTGGTTCCCTTTTGCATAACTACGGCCAATTTATTGGTGAAAAGGTTTGATTCACTTCGCTCTCGCAATCGCTTCGCTCGTGTTTTACAGTCACCGATACTCGCCCTAAAAAGGCCTATTTTCCATATTTGTATCAGAAATAACTATTTGCTATATGAGTTTTACTACAAGCTTTTTAGTTTTACTATAAGAATGACTCCTATAGTGCGACTATCGGTCCGTCCGTCTGTCACGTTGTTTTTATATAACGTTTGTGTATGTTGTTTTAGATAAAACGGAATGAGAGTTCGTTTACTATTTGAAATATTGTATTAAATATAGCATAAGCGCCGGCATTCCCTTATACAGATATTAATTAACATTAATAACATAAGGTTTAGTCTAATTTGAGGTTAGAGTTGATCACAATTTCATAATTATATCATTTCCACACCTTTCGGTATTGTAACTCTTATTAGGTAAATTGGGTAATAATTATACAGGGTTACTTTTTCACCGGTACAATAAATTTTACCATATCATTGGTATCGATAATAGATCACAATTATCAAATAAAAGCAACAGTTTTTTTTATATTTTTATTAATTTATCCTTCATGCAAATGTAACATAATGGGCGCACTAAATACAAGGCGTCAACGGTGCGGTATAACTATGTCGGCGGGGAGGGGTGATCCAACTCGCCCCCACAAAGCCGCGCGCGATGACATTTTAAACAAACAGTTGACAGTTCGAGCGTTTAGCTAGTTATGCACGTTAATAGATGCGTTACGTCCACATTTCTTGTTAGGTTTACGGATAAGTTCGAACATTAGTTTTTTTTTTTTATTCCAAAGGGGTAGTAACAAAAGATGCTAGTATTTTGGACTACTATTACGTATGTTGATTTATTGTACTGGTGAAAAAGTAACCCTGTATAAGACTGTGGCCCACGTCAATTCATCAAATGCCCAACTATCTGTCTGTATGGTTACTCTAAGACTTACAGTATTTACGGACTTTTAAATATGTCGCCGTATACCGTCAAGTTATAGTATGAAAAGTATGCCAGTGTGAAGTGATGCAATCACGATAAACCGTAAAAATAGGACAATCATAAGCCAGATGGCTTGTGATGGTCCCAATTTATCCATTTATCGTGCTATCCGTCATATTCGCACTTGTATACTTCTTAGAACGTGACGGCAACGACGAGAAACGATTAAACACGATACCATCATAAGCCTACTTTTGTGTGTTGTGGAGATAATAACGACTTATACAGAGTGATCAAAAAATACAGTACCGGCCAATAAAATAATAAATAAATAAATATCTTGGGACATCTTACACAAATCTACCTAGCCCCACGGTAAGCTCAATTAAGGCTAAGCGACGATATATATAATAGATAGATACATATAGATACTTAAATACATAGACAGCCAAGACCAAGGCACAAATATTTGTGATAAATAAACACACAAATCATGCCCTCGCCGGGATTCGAGCCCAGAACCTCCAGCTTCGTAAGCAGGGTCACTACCAACTAGGCTACGGAGGCTGACAAATATATCACATATAGTGTATAGAGTAAGCGGCACATGTTCGCATGTAGATATCATATTATTTTGGTACTTTTGCACAGATTAATGATGAATATTGCAATTAAGTGTTGTGAATTACAATAGGAGATACAGCATATTGCTAAAAAGCTTTAGTAAAACAAATTTTATTTTACTACGAAATCCATGCTTAACATGAAAAATTTTCGTAAAAAAAAACTACTACATGATGCCAAGTTTTTTCATCGCTAGCACAAAGACATATGCATATACTAGTCGTAAGGTGGAAAGTGTGGAAAGCACTTTGAAATATAAAAAAAGTTCTACTGGAAAAACCTGAATGTGATATATTATTGGCCGGTACCTACTGTAACTTCATTATCTTTGCCAGTTATGTTTTGGAACGCAGAATAGAAGTCCTAGGTTTTTTTGAAAAATAGTTAAAGTTTCAGGACGAGTAGTACCTAGTAATATTTTACGTATAGTTAAACAAAAATAGCAACACAACTGAATCTCTGAAAAATCCCCTAGAGAGCCTATTTCGAGTCCCAAAAGCTCACTGGCAACGGGAATGATTTTTTTTTGGCCAAATTGTATAATTGACAAATAAATAAATACACCGTGGGCTCTTATCACCCGAAAGATTTTAACCACGCATTTCATATGTAAAAACAAACAAAAATAATTATATGAGTTTTGACATACATATTTGAAGAAAAAAAAAGTTTTTTTTACTATTTCAAATGTATTTTAACATAAAAAGTAAATGTTTTTCATAAGACTGGCACTTAAAACGAGTGTTAACGTTTTTTTGCAAAAACCTCATTTTTAAAGGTTCTATTTCTCAGTTTTTGACATCTATTATGAGGTTAGTGAGACTATTCTCCATAATGGCACCAACGCTGTTAAAAAGACCTTTTGTACTGAGTAACAATTGCAAAATATGTTTTATTCAATTGGTAATAACTCTGAAACTAGGCGATATCCAAAAAAAAATATATGAGATTATATTTTTTTCCCCTCACTAGCTCGTAAAGTGCTCGTTTATGCCTTTAATACGAACGTGTAAAAACGCATATTATTCACTTGTGTGGCAATGTAATAACCTTGGTTTTGGAATAACAAAACGTAAAATGTGCATGGAAATTGTTCCATATTAATGATAATTAAATAATTTGTTTGAGAATTTAGTGTAAAATACAAACCTTTATATAATATGATGATTTTAACATATAAATCCTAAAATTCCATAAGTAACAATTGTTTTAGTGAATGATGATAAGATGACTAGATGCAATCACAAAACGCAGAAAATGTCAACGTCAACATTGTCAAAGAATATTATAGGTTATAATCTTTATTTACCGACTCGAACACGCATAAAAATAGTAAACTAAAAAACTTTCAGGGTGTTCTGTTATAATTTTGTAAAAATAATGAATAAGAATGATTTAATAATGCATTATGTGTTAAAATCGTGCCGCGTTTACTTTTTCGTGCTAAGTTTACTGCGACAAAATCTTGCATTAAATACATGAAACATGATGCATTTGGAAAATGATTATCACTAACCCGATAATGATTGTAATGTGAACAAATAATTACCTTTTTTGAGTTTCCTCGCTATAGTGAGGGGAAAAGTTTTGTGTTACACACGGGTGCAAATGTATTTTACTTCTCGTTTGTTAAAACACTCGCTGAGCTCAGGATTCTATTTTAGAACCACTCGCTTCGCTCGTGGTTCAACTATAGAATCCTTTCGCTTGCTCGTGTTTCAATTTCATACTCGCGGGTAAAATACAACTTTGCACCCTTGTATAACAAATAACTATTAAATGTGGTCGGGAATACGCTGTTAAAATCGGTCGGGTTTAAACATCCCACGGTGTATAAAGATTAAAACTCTGGAACAAGTTTTATTTTGGTAGTGAATTACTGATATGAAGTTGCTAATATTAGTCAGTATAGCTTGTCATCTGACGATTTAAAGGTATCACAGTCCATGTCTCCTTTCTTGTACAATGCGGGGTATTAAAAAATGGGCCATACTGCGCAATGGAGTTTAAGTACGTATATACACCGTGTTTTTTTAATTCCGTTAAATTTAACAGGTTGCTTGGTACGTTAATTGGAGCTACCTGGTATATTGATTTTAATCGAATTCGAAAAAATATATATTTTTTCGTTTTCATACATAATAAATGAAATGGTAAGTGTGAGAGAACCTTAAGAATAAGATCTCAGGTGACTGACGGCACATGTCAAAATAAGTTTCATTAGGATGTAATAAAGGTTGCAATACACTTGTTCAGTCATTAAACTTATTTTTTTAATAGCTCAATAACAGTAAGAGTTAAGAGACTAGTTTCTTAGACAAATTTATTATTTTTGACCTAAATAAGCTTCCCTTTAATTTAACGGAAATCAATAAAAACACGGTGATGGGACTAACACATAAAATTATTTTCTCAAACATGCTATGATATATTGTTATGTTCCTTATAATAGGCTGCGAAGTATGACGTTTCAGGTGCGACTAGGATAAGAGGTTGTTTACTGGAATTTAATACAAATCTTGAAGGCCTAGGCTGGAAAAGTGCTCTTTTTAATTTCTATCCACATAAATTTGTGGAACAGGCATCATGACATTCTGCCACTATGCAATACTATACAAATAATAGTAGATTACATGCCAAGGCCGTTTACGTGGGAAATATCATCATAGGCTACCTGTAATTGTAGACAAACATGTGATCCGAGGCTTTCCCATTTAACGGCCGAGGTGTGTATATTATTTTTCTGCTCAACGGAGCCGGCAGACGGCAACTTAGTTTAGCACAGCAGCCGGCAAAGTGTTGTTTGCCGGCCGGAGGGCCGATTTTTTTTTACTTTGATGTTTTTGTTGTTTATTTCATTGCATGTTTGAGAAAAGCGTTAACCATACCTTTGGCTGGAAATATGGGGTTGCCCGCCTCAGGCCTATCCGTCTATATGTCTTCGGCCGGCAACCCCGTTCGTACCGGCCTCTATAGTAATGTACTATTATCACGTCTTGATACTTGTTATTGGCTGTACAAAATAGGTTTTTCGTTTAATCTCATACTCAATCTCAATTGTATATAACAATATACTGTGTATATGTGTAAGTTTCAGTAATTAGAAGTCCCCCGCTGAGTCACAGCTGTTTGTGAGGTCCTGAAAATAATAAATATTGTAAAGTAACTTTAAAAAAAATATTTTGAAAAATTATTTATGTAAGTATTTTTGATTTATAAAAAAAATATATGGACGAAAGAAGATACAGTACCTAATTTAAAATAAACTTAGCAATGACTTTATTTCTGTGTCCTTAGCACAAATCTTAAGAAATATGAAAGTTTATGACTCAAGGACTTAGGCATAAGAATTCAATGTTGGTATTTTTATCACACTTGTTTTCTGGGTCATTTGCAGTAAATGTGTACTTTTTAATTTTTATATTCGATCATGGACTGTATACTACACTATTTTACTAGGCATGAAACAAAAAAAGTATGTCTCTAATGTCACAAAAATAAGTATGTAAATTGAGATTTCTCACTTTAGTTTACACTATACTAAAAGGTATGAAACTAAACTAAACTGAGTAATCTCAATTTACATACTTATTTTCGTGACATTAGAGGCATACTTTTTTTGTTTCATAACTGAAAAGTACGCACGATGCCGAGTAAAATGGTGTATTATAGTCCATGATCGCGTATAAAAATTAAAAGTTACACTTTTACTGCAAATGACCCTTCTAAGCGTGATGTTGCTTGAATGCAACGCTTACGGCGTCGGGCTTCTAACACTCTCGTTAGTAATTCCGTACTCAGTGCTCGCGGAGGGCAGCGGGGGGACAGCGGGGGGCTACACAGCAGTAGTGATACATACCTATGGCGCGATGGACAGCGGCCGGAAGCGCCTGGCGCGGGCCGCGTTGTGCTCGCGGGGGGCGCCGGGGGGCAGCGGGGCGGCGGGGGGCGCGGGGGGCGGCGACAGGGAGGGGGACGACGCGCCGGAGCCGGGGGGGGACGGGAGGAGGGCCACGCCGCGTGACCCGCTCCTGAAGGAATAAATACTTCATATATACAGCGTGTTACACCACCTACTGAAAACCTTGAACGGGAGGATTTGGTAGGTTATACTGAACACTTCTACGGAGCTAACCCAGAAATCTCCAAGAAAAATTCTTTCATACAAAATATCGTTATCACAATGTAATAATCATAATCATATTGACGGGATACCCCCTAACGACAGCCGAGCTAAGAGGGGTAGGATTTTATCTATCTGCCTCCCAGCTATTCATCCCTAACAGTACTCTGACTGAATAGTAGTAGTAGTAGTAGTAAAACACTTTATTGTACAAATAAATATAGAAAAGTACACAAAACACAAGACAATTGTACAAAGGCGAGCTTATCCCTGCAAGGGATCTCTTCCAGCTAACCTTTGAGTAGTTGAGAGAATATGAGCAGTGCTAGGCAGACGAACTGTACAAAATTGTAAGGATTACAGTGAAAATAACTGAATATTATTATCAATTTTATAATTATAATATTAAAAAAAAAAAACTATTGTTTTTATCTAACTCTTATCTACTATAAGTACATAATAAAGATATTATACCTACATACATATAATATATTTATAAATACAATACATACATATAATATATATATATATATAAATATAATATATACATATACTATATATACACATACATATATGTATACATACAGAGATTCGATAAAATACCGCGTATATCATTTGGATTCGTCTGAAAGCCACAACTTATTTAAATTAGCTTTCAGCGATGCCACTGACTGACACTGTCGGAAGGAGGGTGGCAACGAATTCCATAGCTTTACCGAGTATACAGCAAAAGACTTATTGTAAGAGCGGTGCCGATGAGGTGGGATGGATAATGTCATGTTAGCACTAGAACGCAGTCGATGGCCGCTGCCTTCAGCCAAGAACCTAAAACACTCCGAAAGGTAGGGTGGGGAGGAAGGAAGAAACAACACATTATAGAGGAAACAGAGAATATGCACGTCTCTTCGGCGACGGATGGGCAGCCACTGAAGTTGGGAGCGGAAAACAGAAATGTGGTCGAACTTACGAAGGCCAAAGATGTACCTTATACACACATTCTGCAGCCGCTCAAGCTTGGTAAGCAATTCCTCAGTGAGATCTAGGAAGGCAACATCTCCGTAATCTATAAGCGGGAGCAGAAGAGATCGAGCAAGGGTTATCTTTGTGTGAAATGGAAGGAAACTTTGCAGACGCCGAAGAGAGTGCAAGGAAGAAAATAGCTTTTTACTGATCTCAGTAACATGGGCTGTCCAACAAAGAGTCTGATCCATGACAATGCCTAAGTTTTTGACAGTAGATGTGAAAGGAATATGTGTTCCGTCAAAAAATACTTTAGGCATTGTCTGATCATAAAGCTTGGAGATGAAATGGGGGCTTCCAACGACAATCGCCTGCGACTTCTTGGCATTTACTAATAGACCGAAGGAAGAGGCCCAAGCACTAACGGAGTCCAGGTCTCGGTTAATTTGGCTAACTAAGGAACCGAATTCCTCTATACCAGCAGCGGCGTAAATCTGCAAGTCATCGGCATAGAGGTGGTATGAAGAGGTTAGGGACTTCGTGATTCCGTCAATAAACATCGAGAAAAGCAGCGGAGACAATACCCCTCCCTGAGGGACCCCAGCGGTCAGATCACTCCACTTTGAGACACTGCCATCGACTGAGACTCGTTGACGCCTTCCAAACAGGTAAGCACGAAACCACGCGATAGCCAAGGGTGACAGTTTATAGTTATTCAGCAGTGCCAAAAGTATGTCGAAGTCCACTGTGTTAAATGCACTACTAAAATCTAAAAGAACTAAAACCGTCAACTCCTTATTTTCAATATTAAGGCGAATGTCGTCAGTTACCTTAACCAGAGCCGAAACAGTACTATGCCCGGGGCGGAAACCGGATTGGAGGGGGTTAAAAAGATTGTGCTTATTAAGATGTGAATACTGTATTTAAGCAACTACGCATTTGCGCATGTAGGCAATACAGGCATGTAGGCATGGACTCATACTTGAAACACAACACACATGACTTACTATGTTTTTTTATTACTACTCTGGTTCGCAAGAGTTAAACCACTGTCTGAGAAGAACCAGGAAGAAACTCAGCGGGTTGTATTATAATCTTTTCAAATCATTGGTATTTACAATTTTAGATAATCACAATAGGTAACACTTGAAACATAATTAATTAAACAACATAGAAACGACTGGAGAGTTCTAAGTTTGAGTCCATGCTTCAGTAATATCAAAACATAAAGAAATAAAGTATTTCGTCAGGAAGAATGACTTTCTAAGTCTAACACGCGAATCAGAATGAATCATAAACACTGCGCTAGTGACCTTTTATACTATCAGATCATAAACTACCTGCTCATAGGCGGGTTGATCCCAATATGACGGTTAATGTCTACCTGCATGGAACAAGCAAAGACCAATCCAAGGAAAACATTGCTTATCGTTTTCTAGATATCAAACTCTTAACAAATTAACTGTAAACATTGCAAATAAGAATATTCTAATGTTTGACACTCGACGTGTCGCACAGCTCCGCGACGACTGAAGCATGTCTCCGACAATATTATGAATAAGGGGCTAAGATGATAAATATGAAAATATAAATGTACCTGGAGTGCACGGTGGGCGGCTGACGATGCCTGGGCCGGGCGAAGCGCAGGTTCAAATCCCGCGCGGGGTCTGCCGCGAATTTCTCACTCGCGTTCTGACGCCGCCGGCGAAGCGCTGTAGCAATGACATTATAGTTATTTTCGATACAAGTGTGGAAAGTAGGCTTTTTCGCAACAAGTGTCGGTGAGTTAAAAACACGAACGAAGTGAGTGTTTTTTGCCGACACGAGTTGCGAAGACGCCTACATTTCTACGCGTATATCGAACAACATTTTACAATGCAGTATGTGAGGAAAAAAAAGTCAGAAGTAATAGTACCTACCATTTTATGTAATCTTTGTTATTATTTTTGTTTGCGCTTGTTCTTCACGAATTTCCGGAGGCGTCAACTGAATATCACTAATACCACTATTTACTTCCATTGTGGTGTAAAAACTCCATCAAAGATATACGAATGAGAACGAGAGAACGAAATACTTTTAACAAACAAATTTATGTGGTGAAAAGAAACTGAAACTACCAATAAACAAACTAGCCAATCCTGGCCCAATACCGTCGTTTACTCGGTGACTCGGTCCGAGTTGAACATTTGGGCTACGCGTGTCACAAAAAGAAATTGTGTAGCACTTAAGAAAACAAAAACTTTATTTATTTGTCACAGAAATCAATATTTTATTATAGTAATTTCACTTTTGAGTGCTGTTTTTTATATCTATGAAAATTTTAATTAATAAAATGTTTGTCAATGGACTTAAAAGGTTTAATTCGGTACGATACGGACCTTTCATTATGAAAAAGGTAGACGAATAGGAACGACCAATGAGAGCGCGTTTCTCACCGTTTGAAAATGGGTCCGAGTTGGAGTGGAGCAGCATTAAAATATAAAGGTGTTGTTGATTTGAAAAAATTAAAGAAAAGCAAATATCTTAGTTTTTCTTAAAATTAAAATGATTTTTTTTATATTTACACTTTTAATGTATTCTCTGTAAACATTTATATTTTAAAATAAAGTCAAAGATGTAAGTTCGATTGTTGTCATTTAAACAATACCTTGGTTTGGACAATACAACATTTTTGGATTATTCACCAATTAAAAAGCTATTTTCCCGCACGTGTGCGGAAAAGAGCCACTTTCTATGCATAAGTATAGCCTTGAAAAGAGCAGTTTCCGGCATAATGCATTGTAAAATATTTTTTAGTACAGATGGTGTACTTTTTAGGCTACAGTGCAAGAAGTGGGACATTTTACGTCAAGTCCAAGACTTCGGAGGGCCATCTGTACTAAAAAAACGTCGTACGAAACACGTGTAAATACGAAATTCGTAACTCGTGTCGATTTAAAACACTCCGTATCGGTCGTGTTTTAAAACATCGCCACTAGTTTCGAAGTTCATGTTTTTCGCACTTATGTCGTAATGTACTATTAATGGAATATTCAAACGCCATCAGTAATCAGTTTGTTCGAAAACTAGCTACGATTATCAAAAGTTACGAGCGTTCGAGAAACGGGCCTCTGGGTCGACGAAGCGCCGCTGCGCGGGGCTTCTATTTCTGCTCTAAGGGATAAAAGGTACCTAACGAACCTATCCAGGTTAGAGTGGAGGAACTACATAATATATAATGCAGTTAAGTTTGAAACGGCAATTAAACTTAGTTGTTTAGATGCTAGCTAGCATTCACTGTAGAGTTTGAATCTCGACAAACAATTAACATGATCAATAAGTGAACACTAATAAATTGATTCATGAGATGTATTACAAATTAAATTTACTTAGTATGTAAATATAATACTAATTAATAATGATTGATG
Source organism: Thaumatotibia leucotreta (assembly GCA_025490895.1). Lineage (NCBI taxonomy): Eukaryota > Metazoa > Arthropoda > Insecta > Lepidoptera > Tortricidae > Thaumatotibia > Thaumatotibia leucotreta. The sequence goes on along the minus strand of JALPQI010031921.1, from coordinate 7,216 downwards.
TCAATTTTGCCATAGTTATTTTAGTTGTATTGTTGATTTTGTTAATAAAGAAATAGATATTTTATGTCATTTATTATTTCTTACCTAAACCATAATCCTTTGACAGCAGTTTATTGCCTCTCTATTCCTGATTTAGGGAAAAACGTTAGGGAACATAAAAAATAAATAAAACAATAATGAAAGGACAAATTACTTTTTATTAAAATTTTATTGTGCATATTTCGGTAAATGTAAAAAAATATGGCAAAATAAAATGTTAAACGAGCGTGCGTCCATAAAAAAAACTGCCCTTCAGACAATGCTTTAAAAAAGAGCCCTATATTTATTAACATTTTTTTATACATTTGACAAAAATAATGTCTCATTTTTATGATAAAATTTAAGAGACGGAAGCGGCCATAGACTAGAATTGTAATGCGTCGGTTGCCATACCACATTTAATATATGAATTACGTAAAAAAATAATAAAGTGATTAAATTTGCGTTCAGCTCTAATTACCGCAACCGATTTCGTACATAGATGCAATCCGAAGTGAATGATTAAATAATTCCCTTCAGTTAATAAAAGCTAGACGTGGAATCATTGGGATATAGCATTTTGATACACAAGAAAACTGTAGTTTAGTAAAATGGTGCTGGTAATCTAAAAATAGAACCATTTTTTCTGCTAGATATTACTCCAAAACAAGATATACTGATATCCTGGATATTTACAGAATATTCTTTTGTTTCTAGAAATAATGTACAAATAAAAAATTACAAAATTCCTATATTTCATGCGGTATGGCATAATAAACTCTTCAGTTACGGATCTGTATATTAAAAGCTTTCCTTTTTGTAAAATAAAATCATTTCACAAGTACGTTCGACCATTGATACTTGTTATACAACGCCATAAGCCACGACATTGGTCTAAGCTGAAAACCATACGTGTGAGAGAGAGAGTTCCCATATCGGCATTTTGTTCCAACTTATGGAATGCCTCATCGCCGGTCACCTAAGACCAATGTCGTGGCCAGGTCTAAATACGGAACATACAATCACCAGAGAAAAATACGCCATAAAAAGATCTGTCTTCCTTTTAAAATATATTACAACTGCGTCTAATTGACACGACTAAATACATTCAGTAGAAAATTAATGGGTCTTGGCAATTAGATTGCAGACATACTTTTTAGAATGACGCCAGAACATTACAGACACGTGTAAAGTTGTATATCACTTTGCAGCATTGAAAAGGTTACAAATTACAAACAAGGAAAGTGTTTTAATTAAGAGCCGAAACGGTAGAGTTCATTAAACAAATATAATCCGAACGCGCTCTCAAAAGCGAATTTAAATCAGCAACATTATTCGGAATTTTTTTCACATTGGTAACACATTCGATGTTGCCATTGTAAAATAATCCAGGTGCGTCAACCTTTTCTCTCATTCGATATCATAATTAATTACTAAATATTTTTTGTATTAATTAATTATTACATAATTATATTCTTGTTCTAAAACTACGCAGCAAGACTAGAATTTAATGGCATCTACGTATAATAACTATATATCCATTTTATACATATGTATAGATCAAGTCGATAATATTAAAGTATTTAAAAACAACTTTAAGGCATACAAAATTAAAACAATAATAACCACTCGCATTACAAAAATCATTTTGAAACGAAAATGATTAGAAAATAACACTTTGAAATGCATTAAAAATTAAGTTAAATGCTTTCATTTGAAATAAATACTTTAATATTATTTTTTAACATTAAAAGAATAAAAGTGCAACATCGATATTCCTTGAGATACATTTAAAAACCACAGCAGCGAAATCCTTCAATAATTCCACATTTGAAAAATATTTTTTTTTATACACTCCTTCAAAAAGGATACAACACATCCCTGCATTTTCGATCAAAATCGAACTTTCCACTAACGAAAGTTCGAAATTCGACTTTCCCGAAAACTTTCGAAACATTTCCTCCACTCGAAGCTTAACATTATTCAAGAAAGTGATTTTTTTTTTCGAAAATTTCCTAATAATATACTCACTCTTAAGCCACAATAGTTATTAAGTAACAATTTGATAACAATTTAATTTGAACATTACGCCTTGTAATTAAAAATATGACATTTTAAGTCGCGAAATTAAATAAATAATATCCCATTTCAATATTAAAGCAAAACTGTACAATTTGTGTAAACAGAACTGTCATGATTTTTAAATCAGTAGCACCTAAAATTAAATTTAGCATACACCTATTTTTCTTTCAAAATATGCATCTCTTTCTAGCCATTTTAAGAGATAGCTTATAATAGTCGCCGCAGATAAGAATCCACCCTTGACATAATATTTCCGTCGGTTGACAACCAAAACTCACTCAGTAACAAATACCTACTTGAAACAAAGCTCACATACGAGGTTGCTAAGAGTATTGATAGTTTTTACAGTGAGTTTAGCTTGTCAGCTGTTAATATTATAACTATAACTTGAAAATCACTTTTAGGTAACAACTGACAAATGCCGATCATTCCCTTGAGAATGTATGCGACCGCGTCTAATTGCCACGACCATTTCCATACATTTTGTATGAAAAGGGACATGGCAATTAGACAATAGATTTTTTTTAGACCCGTTGTGACTTCTCATCTGCGGACGGCTAAAGTAGTTAATGGACATGAGTCAAGGAAAACGGTCGATTTGACATATGTCATCGACAAAAGTTAGGCTATACATAACTAGCACCTGTCAAATAAATAATGAGCTCACGATAAGTCTTATTGTAAATAAGCCAATTAAATTAAAATTTTACCCCCTTATTCATAAACGTCTCCTAAATTACTGTTAGCAAGTCGATAAGTATAGTTTGTCCATTCAGTCTTATCAATATGTCTATAAGACTGAAAGAGACAAAAGACATTTTATCGGCTAATTGGACAAACTTATGTAAAAACGAACCAATCCGCATGAATTTGTCATTGTAAATATTAACTTTTTTGTTTTGAATTAAGGTGTTAATAAGAATGAAAAATTCTTGTGGGTTGGTTCCCTTTTGCATAACTACGTCCTAATTTAGGAAACGTTTTTGAATATAAAGTTTAAACACTATATACATGTTGAGATTACAAATACGTAAGTAGCAGACAGTTTAAACAAGTTCGCAGGAACTGAGTTACACAGGAATAAAAGGAAGTTTCGAAAAGAAATTTCCACGTAGAAAGTTTCGTTATAATGGAAACTTTGCATCAGCATATCGATTGAGATTGAGTTAACAATACTTGCATACGATATCTTAATCTGGATTATGAATAACGTAGGTAAACAAAAAGATTCGAAAATTCAGAACATAATCAGAAGTAAGATTATTCCGTATATCTGTAGGCAATTTAATTTAAAGATGTCCCCCAAACTTTTCATTTGTATTGTTTATGGTTCAGAATCTCGAGTTCTTTCGATCGCAGTAGGAGAAAAAATATGGCCCATTTTTATCGAATCTCGATTATTTTGTACGTTTTTGGCAACGGAATGGAAGAATCGAAAAATATATGGGATTTTTTTTTCTTTAATTTTGAAGATCGAATAGGTTTGTGATTCCTAGTATTCATATGAATGAAATAAATAATGTTCAAAAAGTAGGGGGAGAAATTTAAATATAAATGGCCCCTGTATGTTGGTAAATATTTCCATATGCAAGTACATATTTACGAAATAGACATTTACCTCGTTTTGTTACATATAACAAACTACAATAAACATGAAGCAGTTGGCCAAACGCTTTTAATGTTTCAAATAAACCGAAATTCGTCGACTGTCAAAGACAGTGAAATTTATTGTTGTACCATATTGTACAGTCGCCATCATATATATCAGTACGGCCAAGGTGCTCATAAATATCTGACCAGGCCATTGTCATAGCCAAGCGGCGAAATTTTCATAGCGAAAATTTAACCGTCAAAGGGATTGACTAAACTATTTTATCGATCTTACGGAATAGCACATTACTAACTTAAGATTATTCTAAAGCATTTGACCTCCTTTGTAAGAACTTGGTCATAGCGTTAGAATGCACTTTAAATTGTTAAGATATTTTTGAATGTGGCCGCTTCGATATATATGTGTAGCTAGTTACAGATACATAAATAAATAAATTATTTTAAGCCAACGGCTAACTCTGTAAATAAGCAATAAAATCTTATATCGCGTTTATAACCGTGCATTAAGGTGATACCATAGACAAACAAACATATGCGCAATACCGCAGCAATTAAACTGTCAAGTACTTTTTACTTGTCACAATATTTTCCTCTAAATTATGCGTTTCAGTATTTCATTATCTACGATCACGCTGAGCAAAAGTTAACTTATAATTTGCATATTCCATTAAAAACTGAGTCAAATACTCTGCACAAGAACATTTGGAAGTAAAAAAGGCCGCAAATTGTCTATGGGCGGTCACAATACGAGCCTACATGTTAAAATTTGCCGCCATTTTCTGTGACCAAAGGTTATTGGACAGGGTATATAGGGTATCCCAGGATAATTAAAAATGTGAAAAAACGCCGGATAATTTCCAAAGGAGACACTTAATTTAACATAAAAAGTAAATGTTTTTCATAAGACTGGCACTTAAAACGAGTGTTAACGTTTTTTTGCAAAAACCTCATTTTTAAAGGTTCTATTCTCAGTTTTTGACATCTATTATGAGGTTAGTGAGACTATTCTCCATAATGGCACCAACGCTGTTAAAAAGACCTTTTGTACTGAGTAACAATTACAAAATATGTTTTATTCAATTGGTAATAACTCTGAAACTAGGCGATATCCAAAAAAAATATATGAGATTATATTTTTTTCCCCTCACTAGCTCGTAAAGTGCTCGTTTATGCCTTTAATACGAACGTGTAAAAACGCATATTATTCACTTGTGTGGCAAAGTAATAACCTTGGTTTTGGAATAACAAAACGTAAAATGTGCATGGAAATTGTTCCATATTAATGATAATTAAATAATTTGTTTGAGAATTTAGTGTAAAATACAAACCTTTATATAATATAGTACGGTCAAATCGTATATTAAACTCGCAAAACATGTAGTAAAGCTGCATTTTTGGTATGTTGTTTAGACACCATAGGGCACTATAAAACCACATTTTGCAAGCAAAAAAAAGTTGTGCTAGTTACGTAGTACGTGAAAAACTGCGAAATTTACGGTCATTTTTCAGTTTCTGATTTTTATTAAAAAAACCTTACGTTTTTTGACATTATATGTTAGGAAGCGTTTAAAGATTAATAAATTTCCAACAAGTTGAGCTAACATGTATTACCGTAGGTCTTATAGTTTTAGAGATTTGCGACTTCTTAAAAGTACTCTTTTTTGTAAACTAACGCTATTTTGAGTTTTCCTAACGATTTCGGCTTAATATCGCCTCACCTAATTAGGCTACGAAAAACATGCAATAATGACCTCATAGCGCACTTAATATTCTTTCGTTAAAGGGTAAAATCATGTCAGCAAACTTTGTAATTGAAAATAAAAAAGGCGTAATTCAAAAGGCAGTAGGCCCGCTATCTAAGTTTTTCATACAAATCGCAAGTCGTGTTGCAAAGCTGCAATTTTAGTATATTATATAGGCCCTATAAGGACGTACAAAAATGTATATTACAAGAAATACAAAAAAACAATTTCGACATAAGACGAAAAAAAACTGAAAAATTATTGGACTTCTTTTACTTTTTGACGTTTAATTAAGAAACTATTATCTTTTTGATACTAATTGCTACAAAAACTTAAAAAGAATATTAAATTTGAAAGGATTTGAGCTACCTTGCATTACCCTAAATTATATAGATTTAGAGATACGACATTTCAAAAATGTGCCCTTCATTAAGTAAGAAAATAAATGCATGTTTTGAAGCCTCGTATACCCCCAACTATAAGACTTACAGTAATTGTTATCGGCTCAATTTGTTCCAAATTTAATGTAGTTGTTATCTACAATTATTTTTTTTTTCTTAGCGCGAACGTTTTGCCAATATTTAGTGAATAGGTTTAACGTAACCTAAAATTTGTATAATTTTTGATAAAAGGGCACTTTATGAAATGTCGTATCTCAATATATATATAGCTTACGGTGATGCAACGTAGCTCAAATCCTTTCAAATTTAATGTTCTTTCTTAGTTTTATAGCAATTAGTATCAAAAAGATAATAGATTTTTAGGTTAAACGTCAAAAACTAAAAAAAGTCCGATTTTTTTTCCGTTTTTTTTACGTCCTATGCCCAAACTATTATTTTGTTTTTCTTTTAATATGCATTTTCGTATATATCTATAAGGCCTTTATAATATAACAAAATTGCAGCTTTGCAACTCGACTTGCGAATTGTATGAAAAACTTAGATAGCAGGCCTCCTGCCTATGAATTTCGCGTTTATACTTTCAACTGCAAAGTTCACTGACCTAATTTTACCCTTAAATTAAAGAATATTAAGTGCGCTATAAGGTCATGTTTTTCGTAGCATAATTAGGTGAGGCGATATTAAGCCGAAAATGTTAGCAAAACACAAAATTTTATCTAGTTTACAAAAAGGAGTACTTTTTAAAGTCTCGAATCTCTGAAACTATAAGACCTACGGTAATGCATGTTAGCTCAACTTGTTGGAAATTTATTAGTCTTTAAACGTTTTAATAACATATGACATCAAAAAACGTAAGGTTTTTTAAATAAAAATCAGAAACTAAAAATGGCAATAAATTTCGCAGTTTTTCACGTACTACCCAGCTAGCACAACTTTTTTTTGCTTGCAAAATGTGGTTTTATACTGCCCTGTGGTGTCTAAATAACATACCAAAAATGCAGCGATACTACTTGATTTGCGAGTTTAGGGTAAAATTATGTACGATTTGACCGTACTAATATGATGATTTTAACATATAAATCCTAAAATTCCATAAGTAACAATTGTTTTAGTGAATGATGATAAGATGACTAGATGCAATCACAAATCGCAGAAAATGTCAACGTCAACATTGTCAAAGATATTATAGGTTATAATCTTTAATTTACCGACTCGAACACGCATAAAAATAGTAAACTAAAAAACTTTCAGGGTGTTCTGTTATAATTTTTGTAAAATAATGAATAAGAATGATTTAATAATGCATTGGCATTGGTGTGCAACTACAGGAATGTGTTAAAATCGTGCTGCGTTTACTTTTTT
>JALPQI010031920.1:0-20848 GCA_025490895.1 Thaumatotibia leucotreta | reverse complement strand
CATTATTTTTGTTACAGCCAGTATTTTCCGCCCGAAGCACCACAAGATAGACAAAGTCCCGGCCACTCTACGAGATGGGAAAAATTAAAAAGTAATAAAAACACAAATGAGCCTTTCAATCATCCCTCTGGCAACACCGACGCCTGTCACGTGAGATTAAAAAGTTTCGCACGCTTAATTTGCATTTTGGTCTCATTTGCATAGCGGTGCGTCTAATTTTCGTCATTGTTTTAACTTGGAATTAGATTTTTAACTTTGTAGGTTTTATGTAGAACGGTTTTGAATATTTAAAATGTAAGTAGAAATTGTACGGTGATTTTGCCTTAAGGATACCTTACGTAAGATACAGAAGGCTGGAGAGTCAATTTAATCTACTTACATTAAGGTCTCTGCCCACTAGACCGTAGCATACCATGACCGTAGCATGAACGTATTAGACAAAAACATATTCTTTGTATGGAAAAGTATGAGACTATGCCCACTAGGACGTTCCGTCGCCGGCCAACACCGTCGCGTGCCATGCACGGACCGGCAAGAATTGTCGGCGAGAATATTTTGCCGGCCCCGACACGCTACGTGCATGGCACGCAACGTTGCCGGTACGGTGTGCGCAGGCGGCGAACCGGTGAGCATACGGGTTCTATTTACATTTTTGTATTGTATTTACAATTTTTATCCAAATCTCTCCAAATTTTTCACTTTTGATAGTGAGTAATAATTTTCTTATAGCGAAAAAACGCAAACAATATAATCAGCATCGCTATTTTCTGAAAAAACTAACTTAATTGATTGTAAACCCGCAATTCGAGATTTTCATCGAGATCGAAAAATATTAAGTACTTCGTTTCTTACGAACAAAATAATTAAAAGAAATATCAATTTTGAAACAGTCGTATAACTTAACGAATTTGTCCAGATAGATTGCACAATTTGTTTCTTTTTTTACATGGTAAGAACCATGCACTTTGTGACTTGTGGCTTTCTAAAATAAATTTTATTGGTTTTAGATTTTTATTACAATATGTACACAAAATCGATATATCTTTTTTTTCGATTTTTTTTTTCAGTTGCTCCATTGCTATTTAAAATTATTTATTGTTCCGAAACTATTAAGATGATGCCTAAGCCTGTGTCCTAAGATACAGGCTCAGCCTAGTTTGGGACATACCGGATATGCCTGTAAAATTGTATTTCCTATGGTGGTTAGTAAAGATTTATTATTATTATTTGTATCTCTCTTTCATCACGGGCCTATAAATCCCGGTCTTTTGATAGGCTTGCGCGGGGATACAGATCCAACACGTAGAGGCCCTTTGGAGAAATTTGCTGTGTTTTACACCTGCTGCAACCCATTCACGGGCACAAAAATAGATATCCGTGAACCGGTCCCAGCAGGCGTATTAGAGACTATTGAGAAGGAATGGAAAAGACTAATGGGCTATGGTGATGGAGGATGGATGGATCAGAGATGGAACTATAGAAAAGAGGTCCGGACACCTGCCATAACAATGATTTCTCTTTGCTATCGAGGCAGGCGGTGACTCGCCGCCGACTAGATGGGCCCCCGTAAATGCCGTCACAACAGACAGCCATTATTATTATTATATTATTAGAAGATGTAAAAATAATCAAACAAAACCAGTACTTGACGGAGTTACATTGACAATCATGACAAGAACATAATGTACTCTCATAAATCTATAGACAATATATTTACCAATTTCAAGAAGTTTTAGTTTAATATCACAGATTACACTTATCAGTGTCTAGGTTACCTAGACATTGATAAGTATAATTTAATACTATAATAATATTAATGATAAATAAACACATTCCGCCATATAAATGTATAAGTATCATAACTGACGATTCGAAAGTGCTTGTTGCTAAGCCTACGCAGTTTACGATGTCTGCTCAGAAAAATAAGGTGTAGAAACAAACTCCCAGGAAAATACTAGCAGAGCGATAGTAGTCTAAAGGGCGCGAAAACAATTTGAAACTGATAAAACTTTGACAATGGAACGATAACGACGGATATGAATCGCTCATACTACGGGGATGATACGTAGTTGCGACGCGGATGATACGTGGTTGCGACGCGGATGCAACGGTCACTAAACGGGCTTAGCACGGATATGAAACGATGTACACACGTTATAGTGGGCATAGTAGTCCGTGTCGTGTCACATTCCGTGTCTGATACGTTCATGCTACGGTCATGGTATGCTACGGTCTAGTGGGCAGAGACCTGTAAACTATTGAATACGTATTTTTTTCATCTGAATCTGGTCTCGGATTATTGTCTAGATTTTTTCAAAATCTTGTTTGTTTGTAATTGGTTCCATTCTATTGTCATCGAGTAATTAGCATTCAGCATCAATTTCGTAAAAATATAAAAAAAAATACAATCAGATCCATTTTTCCAGTGCAGAGCGTATTCTACAGGACGCCTAATTATGTAGCATGGATTGCCTGCATACAACAATAATATGATTTTTCCTGAAAAGCAAATCGAAATCAAGGCAGTCTGTACCTCAAAATGCATCAAGTTCGTTAAAACAAACAAGAGAAAAAGTGGACACAAAAGGAAATTGAAACGAGGAAATTGTAAATTTATGAGATGCAGAGCCGGTGACGGACAAAAAATATGACGCGAGACTTTTACAGCGGGCGAATAAAGTGAATCACTGAGAAGCTTTACTTTCAAATATTTTTGTCGAACACATTAAAGAAGAAAACAGGCTTAGTGATAAGAAAATGTAGGTATCTTTACTGACATCGACATTTCTTGAAATACCTAAGTATGTAGGTAGGTACCTACATTTAATGCTTATTAAATGTAGGTACCTACCTACATACTTAGGTATTAAATGTACCCGTATGTGTAGATTTTATTTGCCTTACACTTGCCTATAAAATGTGTATGGAAAAGTGTGAGTCAAAAATTCTAAATGTGTATAGGTACATACCTGTGCGACAAAAATGTATATCATGCGATGGCATAGCCCGAAAAAAAATCATATATCGAAACCTACTGAATTGTTCCCAAAAATTATATAACTCCAGTCTTCTCAATAATCAGACTAATCTAGAACAACCTTAACCCTGCGAATACCTATAACTAGGTACGACTACCTACATAGCTTTCCTCAATATCGTTGGAACGGTTTCTGGAATACACAAACATTAGATAACTATGTATAGAAAAATTACTAGTTCGAACATATTATGTTGTACACGTGCTTCTTCAACGATAAACTAGTACTAAGTTCACAAACCGCTAGATTTTCCAAGTCTGAAAATAATTTAAAACATTTTAGACCATTTTAATTAACCCGTGCACTAAATTCGAACCCGCGGCCGCGGCTCGGCGGCGCCCGCACCGCAGCAACCGCTCTCTGCAGAGCAGCTGTCAGTTAATAATTTAATTGTGCATTTCCCTCTCTTTTTCGCGACGCTTCGCGCGGTAAACCTCGAAACTCTATCGTAGGCATATAATATGCAATACGGTTTTAAAGTTCAGCAGACCTAGCCAAGATGCTATTCTGCAATCGTATACGATAAGCGATATTGTGTTGACGTCCTAAGGCACCCCAGAGGTGCAAAGGGCCTTCACAAGATCGCGCCACGCCTCTCTGTCCTCAGCAACACTTTTAGCCTCTCTCCAGCTTAGGCCAACCGTACGGAGCTCGTTTAAGATGGATCGCTGCCAGGAGTGCACTGGCCGTCCAGGAGGTCGGCTGCCGTTGGGCGGTTTCCAGTCAAAAGCGATGTAGGCGTTGTTTTGCTCTCCTCTCCGGATAGTGTGACCTATTATACTACTATTACTATTATACTATTAGTACTATAATATTAGTCTACCCATGGTATCTATGGTTAGAGTTTATGCTCGCACATGTAAAATATTAGAGAATATAAAAGTGCCTACATAATTAAAGGAAGCCATGATGAGAAGGCAAGACGTACAAATTATTCTGAATGTAGGTACCTACTAATTTACCGACTCAGTAGTTCAAAGTTGTTTATTAGCGGTGAAAAAACCGACTCTTCTTATTTAAAATTTCCCGCTTGCGTACAGTCGAGTCATAGGTATACATATACAAAATTTAGCACTCTAGTTCAATGGATTAAAGTGAAGAAAAGTGTACAGATTTATAACTTATAACCGTACTGCACCTACTGAAAACTGAAATTTAAATAATCTAATCCTGGCAAACAAGAAAACAGCCAAAATGTAGACCGCTGATAAAAAAAAAAGAGAAAACGATTACACAATTTTATAAACGGGTTTGATCCTCTCTCTTTATCTGGGGCCTATTTCTCGTACTTATTAGTTTACAAGTATATTAGTTATTAGTTACTAGTGAAAATTTTACAAGTCCTAATATTTTCTGTTTCTCGAAAATAATTATTAGACTGGTAACTAATATTGGTAAACTAATAAAAAATATTAGTCCAACTTGGCTGATTGGGGTATTACCCATGCCTTATTACATAATTAAAAAAAAATTTAAACATTGGCGGTAAAAAGCAAATTGTTTGTTTAGTTTAAATCATGTTAAAATAAAATATTTTAATTTCTTAAGAATGGATATGAAGTTGATGGTTTTGAGGAATATATTGGAAGGCAGATATATTTTATTTGGAAGCTTTTCGGATACGTTAACCTAAATAGATAAACGTAAAAATGGGAGGAATTAACAATTTTAATTATTTCTCATCCGAATCCGTCCAGATTTTATAATTTTCTTTAGTTAACTGTGATAAATACACGCTAATAGCTTGGACTAATATTTTTTACCAAGCTTCGGCGACTAATAGCTTTATGAGTGCATTTTACAAGTGTAGTTATTTTTCTTTGTATTCGAGAAACCAAAACCAAATTAGGTCTAATAATATTAGCTAATATTTATTAGTTGGTTACTAATAACTAATATTTTATTAGAGCGGCTTCGAGAAACGCAAATTTGTGAACTTGTAAAAAATATTAGCCCATGGACTAATATTACTAGTCTAATAAGGTACGAGAAATAGGCCCCTGGAAACATAGTACTTATTCTGAAACTTTTACACGTAACGCGTTACACATAGATGACATAATACATATAACAGTCCTACTACTATTACTGTAAAAGGATATCACATCGAAAGAAAGATGTAAGTATTTTAAGTTTAATTTTCCGTCTCCAGAAAATTAACATCCATCCGTTACCGGTGCAATATTAAACGCACTCCATTTCTTTCCTCCGTATTCCATAGCCTGGTCCAAAATGCAGTAAGAACTATACTCAATACAGGTTCCAAGTAACACTGGTCTGTAAAACCAGTAGTTGGACTTCTGAATGACACCCTAGATGCATCATCCATGGCGGAAAGCTTTTACGAGACGAGGGCTTTCATCGCAGAACAAAATGGGATTCTGCATACAGCATAGCTGCGTAGGTATAGGTTGCAGCATTAAGTAACTGCGGATTGCGACACTTGAGATTTAAAACTGCGGCTGTCCTTTTTTTAAGTAGCATGTCTATAGATGGCAATCAGTTGTCTATGCTCGCTATCTGATTATAGGTATTACTTGGCGTTCTTTATTTGATACTGGCGACCCGCCCCGGCTGAAAAAACGTATCAAAATCTGTTGCGTACTTTTAAAGATATATTATAAGCAGTGGTCGGATATCCCGGTGCAACAAGGGGTGAATGACCTCAAACATTAGACTAATATGGATATACCACGGGATTCCTCAAAATTACATCTAGTAAAGTTTAGTAATATTTTGTAACGCAAAATAAGTGCATGTACATACAAGCGTTTATTATTATGCGATTTCGACAATTATTTTAAAAGATAGGTTATAAATTTAGTTTAATATTGACCTTAGTACCAAATAGCCTTTTGGTATGAATATTCTTAAATAAAAGAGTTTAGCTTTAAAAATATAAGCTTTTTACTAAGGCATAATAGGTTCCAATTCTAGAAATTGCGAACGTAAAAAAAAACAGAAATATCATATAATCAGGATCAGAATCAATGATCGGGAAATTAAAACAATATCCATACCCAGCCTAAATTAAACATTTTAGGTGAGGTCTCCCGCAGATACATCAAAATTTTATTAATTTAAAGTTAAAGAAAAATTGTATCCAATAACCACTGAATGGTACATGGTCTTCCTGAGGTCATCAATTACTAAGTTAGAAAAAATATACCTGGTTACGGATTAAACATCCTCGTGTATGTAACATAAAATCAAACATTTTTAAGCAATAAGACTTGACACACCTATGCAGACACATTAGAGTAAATATATGTATTTTATGAAAGAATTATGGCTAGTAAGCCAAGTAAAGGTTCTATAAAGTTAAAATAGCATATAATTATTTTCTCTAGATTCCCTATTTTCAATCGATTCCTTTTCACATCTAAAATCCATTTGTACGCCGAAAAAGTCCTTTCCACTTCTACGGATGTCAGTGGAGCAAATTTGTAAAGAGCCACTTCATCAGGTGCGGTATTATTTGAAATTTGGTCTGCGTATTCTCTAATGTCATCCAAATCTGTATTTAGTGCCATTACTGCTTCTAATTTAATCTGTGTAGCCATATTCAATACTTTTGTAAAGGGGCGTTTTCACAAACCGTCGTTCAAAACACTTTTTTTTAATTCGGACAAGTTTGGGGTTGTTCGACTTAGGATCACGAGCTCTTTCAATCCTACTAGGAGAAAAAAAGTGTCCAAAATTTTTTGTTTTCCATTACGCTATCGTTTTTATAGACTTTGTATGGCGATAGCGTAATGGAAGAAATTAAAAATGTACGAAAATTGTGGGACGGTTTTTTTCACCTATCAGAATTAAAAGAGCTCGTGATCCTGAGTCGAACAAGCCCATACTTGTCCGAATTAAAAAAAAAATGTTTTGAACAACGGTTTGTGAAAACGCCCAAAGATTTCGTTTATGTTCGCAATTTGAGCTGCCTTTTTAAGTATACCTATCAGATCTATATATTTTTTTTTCAAACTAAACCCGGGAATTTAGGTCATATCCATATTAACTTTTCTACTTGGTATCCCCTGGTGTTGCACCGGGATATCCGACCACTGATTATAAGCACACAAAAGGACAGACAACGGAAAGCGCTCTTATTGTTTCATTTTCATACTATGTATAGGTATAGAAATTTAACGATTAACCAGGTTGTATTGTATTGTATTCTGGCTATTTTTCCGCAACTCGACATCAAATGTGCCTATTTTGCGTGATCCCAACGCTGGCCCAGTAATTGTTGGGGACTTCTCAAACACACTTAAATTTCTTCGCAAGTGTATGCAGGTTTCCTCACGATGTTTTTCAGCAATTTGAAATACAGCATTTATTTAACGAAAATGTTAAGATTTAACTTACTAAGTATGTAGATGTTTATTATATATGATGTGGTCAAAGTCATTCGAACTTTGAAAATGTAGTAGTATTGATTGATGTGACCAAATCAATATCGAATCAATGTCATTAACTTCTCAACTCAGCGCCACTCCCATGCCCATGCTAATATTTATATCGGAATACTATCATATCAAATATTCGGTCTAATGCCTAAAACAAGTGTAACTGAACAGAATCATAAAATCACTTAATGTTGATAAAGCACTTTCATTTCAATAGTTACATATAAATAGTTACTTTGGTAATATTAAATACGAATATACATGCCTAAACACGCGATATTCAAAAACCTTATAATACATTTCACGGCTTCTTTAATTTTTGCGATAAATTGGAAACGTACACGACCTAAAGGAGATCAATAAAATTATTTATCATGACATGACCCTATTTTACAACGGTTGTGTCTACTACTGGCATTGCAAGTATCCATAGGGTAAGGTCACGTCACGGCTTACCGAAAGATGGATAGGTTGATTGTTTTACGACCAAAATTGCATCAGAAACAAACTTGATGTCAATAAACAATTAAACAGTTAGCTTTTGTGCCTGTGTAATTGTCATCAAACTGTTCAAAACGACAATTTATAATTTTTAAATAATTATAACCATTGAATTACCTAAGTAAGTGAAATTATCATTTTCCCCTCACTAGCTCGTAAAGTGCTCGTTTATCCTTTAATACAAAGTGTAAAAACGCATATTATTCACTTGTGTGGCAAAGTAATGACCTTGGTTTTGGAATAACAAAACGTAAAATGCTCATGGAAATTGTTCCATATTAATGATAATTAAATAATTTGTTTGAGAATTTAGTGTAAAATACAAACCTTTATATAATATGATGATTTTAACATATAAATCCTAAAATTCCATAAGTAACAATTGTTTTAGTGAATGATGATAAGATGACTAGATGCAATCACAAAACGCAGAAAATGTCAACGTCAACATTGTCAAAAAATATTATAGGTTATAATCTTTATTTACCGACGATCGAACACGCATAAAAATAGTAAACTAAACAACTTTCAGGGTGTTCTGTTATAATTTTGTAAAAATAATGAATGTGAATGATTTAATAATGCATTGGCGTTGGTGTGCAACTACAGGAATGTGTTAAAATCGTGCTGCGTTTACTTTTTCGTGCTAAGTTTACTGCGACAAAATCTTGCATTAAATACATGATGCATTTGGAAAATTATTATCACTAACCCGATGATGATTGTAATGTGAACAAATAATTACCTTTTTTGAGTTTCCTCGCTCTAGTGAGGGGAAAAGTTTTGTGTTACACACGGGTGCA
Organism: Thaumatotibia leucotreta; assembly: GCA_025490895.1. Taxonomy (NCBI): domain Eukaryota; kingdom Metazoa; phylum Arthropoda; class Insecta; order Lepidoptera; family Tortricidae; genus Thaumatotibia; species Thaumatotibia leucotreta. The sequence continues at coordinate 12,103 of JALPQI010031920.1, read as the reverse complement.
AATGTATTTTACTTCTCGTATGTTAAAACACTCGCTGCGCTCAGGATTCTATTTTAGAACCACTCGCTTCGCTCGTGGTTCAACTATAGAATCCTTTCGCTTGCTCGTGTTTCAATTTCATACTCGCGGGTAAAATACAACTTTGCACCCTTGTATAACAAATAACTATTATCATGCATGAATATTATCAAGCTTAAATATGTCGGAATTTGTCGTGTTCTTGTGACAATTTGGCAAGTGCTTCGCAAAAGTTTATTGATAAGTGATTTCTTTCAGTTACGCACCTTTGGTTGCAAACAAGAGCACCGCCCATCCTTTGGTAAGTGGTAATCGTAGCACATGGCATTGCAACGCTAGAAATAAATACCTACTTCGCACAATTGTCACACGTCACCATGGTAAAATCGTTTAGGGATTTAATGGTTAGACGTTCATCATTTTATCGTGACATGTGTCATTTTCCTACCTACATAGAAAGTAGCTCGAACATGTGCGCAACGACGACAAACGATAAAAACGTAACCATCATAATCATTAAGCTTACGGGTATCGTTGAGTAAATGGGTCATTGTCAGTCGAAAACCAAAAAGTTGTCCACTCGGTGGCCAAAAGTTAACAGCGTGTATAAATCTATGTTACAATTTTATTACATAGGCTTGTAGTTAGACCGGGGAACTTAAATGTACCGTTAAATGTTTTATCCAGGGGCGTAGCTACTGCCGTATCTGCCGTATCAATTATACGGGGCCCCTGGGCCACGGGGGCCCCCAATGTATGTAAAGAAAAATAATAAAAACTTTCTAATTTATATTACCTCCATATAAGGGCCCCCAAAAAATTTTTATACGGGGCCCCGACAAGGCACGCTACGCCACTGGTTTTATCCCAAATTTAGTACATGGTTTCCTTACCTTTAGGTAAGCCTGAGAATTGTACAGTTTTTAAACAAATGAAAAAATGCATAAGGAAAACTAACCCTTCAATTATCACGATCCACTATCATTATTCTAAAGTCAGGAAAGCGAGCTCGCGAAGTCTCAAACTATCGACAACAAATGTCACGTACCTTGTCTCCTCACACGTCCGTCCGCCACCACAGCCGAGGCCACACTGGCAGGCCCGCCCAGCGGGCTGGGCGGGACCTCCGCTGGGCGGAGCCCCAGTCAGCTGATCCTGCCACTGGTCAAGGCTTGGCTAAGACGGCGGCTTGGATAGTGGCGAAGCTGCGAGTGGGTGGTAAGCTGCTTATAAGTGTGTACTTCAACACTTGTACATTAAGCTCTAAGTACAGATGAATATGCGATAAGATTAGCTTGCAATGACTTAACCATCTGGAGTGATTTCCGTAAATACTCGTAACACGAAAATCGGTTAACCCTTAACTTGGCAGTGTATCTTAGAAGATACATACTTTTTGACCCACTTTTCGTACTTTTTTTAAAGACAGAATTTTTGGCTCTACACAGCGGCGAGGAGGCTAGAACGCACTATTTTTTTTTAATTCTGCCAAGTTTAGGGTCGGGGGCTCCTTTTCAGTCGGAAAAACAAAAGTTGTCCAGATCCATTTACCTTAGTGGTCAATAGTTAATAGCTTAATTAAACTTTCGTATTTTTTCTTTTGATTACTTAGGTAAGCTTTATATATGAAGAACATGTGTCATTTCAAATTTAATATTGAAACAGGAATTTATTTTAATCTTAGGAATTCATAAAATTACAATGTTATCATGTTTAAAGGTATGTTGCATGTGTGTTTTTTTTTGTACTATGTATCTACATGGGTAGCGTTGAGGTGAAAATATTTTTATTGCAAATAACTCTTAATAAAATATAAGGGAACGCCCGCCCGACGATCTTGTTCACAAGAAATCGTTTTGTTGAGAACTTTTTGAAATGACACGCACGAACCCTTTCTATCACCACATCCTCACAATCATTTCAAGTCATTGCTTAACGTTTGGTTCAATTTTTTTATTAGACTCTGCCTGTTCGTAAGCATAGCCACCTATTTCAATTCAACAAAAATCCCCGCCGAAATCATGATTTAGAGATTTCCCAGAACCTAAAATAAAAATGTTAAAAAAAACCTTATTACAGATCAGCCCAAATACGTAACAGTATACCCAGATCCAGATTAAAGAGCTAAATGATTTATAAATATTCTACCAAAATACCCTCAAATACTCACAAAATAAACCTCTTGTTTTAAAAAAGGCTCTCATTAACCGGTACTGTGAGTTGTTGACAGTTACCTATAGGCATAACAATAATAATATAGGTACGAAGGAAAGGCCGTGCCTAACGTAATTTTAAAATGTATCATTATTAATAGGATTACTAATATAAATTGCAACACCCCTCGGGGCTCATGTAAATTATACCATGATTATACCTATGTCATTCATTCATCAATGCAAATTTAATGATGATGATGATGACGTGGAAGGCTACTGCGAACCTTGATTTTATTTTATTTATTATTCAAATCAGTTACACAGCATTACAGTTATGAACTACAAAAAAAAACATGAATTAGATCTAGGTTTAGACGACACAACTGCGTGGCTCCCTTGCGTCGTCTGAGCCGGCGTGGGGTTCGGCAGGTTGTCCCGGAACCGCCGAAACACGACGCCCTTCGGCCAGAAGTCTGGACTCGCGATAGTGTCTTGGAGCGGCCGCGGCACGCGCACCACAAACGAGCTGAAGTGCACGTAGTGGCGCGACCGCAGCTGCTGCACCTCAGCGAGAGGCCAGTCTTCCGGTGGATGTACTCCGCCACGGCATCAGCCACGGCGGAGTAATGCAGGCGCGACACGGAGTTGCGACCCGAAGACCAGAATTAACCGGTTCTGCGATGCCACCCAGAGTCTTGCGAGGTGCTCTACGCACCTTGCTCTTCCTTTGAACCAGTGTGAAGCCCACCTTATCTATATCATCGTTACCATCAACGATACACCAGTAACAGAACTGGTGTATTGGTGTGGCGTTAATCGACGTGTTGCCTCCCTGTCAGTGTCACACTTAGGTACTATTCAATATGCAAGTGCAATAGAGATGCAACATACCGTGAAAACCGCAGTTCGCAAATTTTGGGGATTTGTCTCTGTCACTCCAACGAAGGCGTCATTAGAGTGAAAAATTCCCGAAATTTGCGAACTTCGGTGTTCGCGGTAACAGGCCAGGGTGCTTAGACAAGTTGCCAATCGCTAAAGCTTAATCGTCAATCGTAAACGAAAGGCAGCTACCCGTCTTTGTCGCTTGAGGTGGGTTAATGGACAACATTTCATATTTTTTAGTGCTAGTTTTTATTGGCTGTTTTGAAAGAACTGAAAGTTAAAAGATACACGTATTTTTTATTTTTGAATTAAATTGCAAATTTTGTGAGAAAATCCCCTTTTATTACTACTTCGAGCAGAAAGAGCCTAAGTTACAAACGTCAAAAATCAGCTAAATGACGTCACAAGTGATTTTTCAAATACATAAGAAAACGATGAAAATCGGTGACAAGTGTCAAGTCAAGTGTCACTGCCAAACACAAGAGACATTCCAACCGCAAGATTTTTTGGTTATAGTGGCAGTGGCAGCTCTGAATCAGCTATGTGACGTCACTTCCCCTTTAAACTATTATTATGTAGTACTATTACTTATTCTGTGCTATTATTACGATTTATTACACGTGATCCGAAGCTTTCCCATTTAACGGCAGAATTTTTTCATTTTCATTAAAGACCTTAAAATAATGTACTTACATTTTTTGCAACCAACCCATTGTAAACCAAGGGTCGAAAGTGACCCATGGCACCCGAGGGGTCACTTTCACATTACGTTCGAGCGCCAAGAATTCCAGGGTCAATGAATTACTTTTACCCGAGTTCCACAGAGTTTGACTTTGAGAAAAAAAAAGAATCAATTATGTTTCAATAAAAATTACTTTCGATCCTATACGGAAGAGCAACAACGCTAACAATGTACGAAAATTGAACTCTCCGATCAGGGGAGATGAAATAGTACATTACAGCAGAGGTCGGGAAAATGAGGATTTCCAGCCAAGTTGGTAGGTAACGAGGTCGGGAATCCGTTTTCACGCCGAGGCATGTATAGTGCTTTTCTCAAACATACAAAGAAGTACAAAAAAATAATGATATTGTTGACGAAATTTAAAAAAAAGTTACTTTGCTGGCCTAGGCCTGAAAAGTGTTATGAAATTCCATTTCCATCCCAGTGAGTTAAATTACTGCGCCCTAAAAGCGATACTTCCGAGTCTATTTTAAGGAACGTGAAGACAATATTTCATTGCATGTTTGAGAAAATATGATTTTCAGTACTGCGGCCCTACCGCTACTCAGAAGTTCGCAAATTTCGGGGATTTGTCTCTGTCACTCTAATGACGCCTTCGTTGATGTGACAGAGACAAATGCCCGAAATTTGTGAACTTCGGAGTTCGCGGTAGGCCAACAGATGGTGATTCTGTTAAGGTGCGTTCAAACTATTAGAGCATTCGCTGTTCTAACCTCCCACTCTACGAAATTCGATCGGTACACAAAACGTGATTGGTTGATTTCGTAGAACGGGCGCTAGAACAGCGAATGCTCTTTTGGTTTAAACGCACCTTTACGCACTAATCCGAGGAGTGGTTCATTTCGTGTCAAGTCGAAACTTCGGAGGGCCATCTATACTGAAAAATGTCGTACGACACACGTGCGAAAAGAAAATTCGTTTTTTGCGCACTTGCGTCTTAATGTACCTACTATTTTGCAACATGTCGTCTAAAGGTCATGTCGACTAATAACTAATAGCGCTTATCACTTATGTAACGCAAAATTAACAGAAGTCCAGTCCATAAGAGACCTCGGAATCACACTTGATTCAAAATTACACCTTGACCTGCACGTAAGTTCCATAATAAGTAAAGCATTCCAGATGTACGGGTTTGTAATGCGATCTAGTGCAGAATTCCGACGCCCAAGTACCTATCTACAACTACTTAAATCTTTAGTCAGATCTCAACTAGAGCATGCTGTCGTAATCTGGAATCCCTACTATAATAAATATTCTGACGCGCTTGAATGTGTCCAAAAAAAGTATTTAAATACAATGCATTTTAAATGCTACCGTAATCTGTGCCGTAATAGATTATCTTATTCGCAATTACTGAAAAAATATGATTTGTTAGATTTAGTTTCGAGGCGTAAACTATTAGAAGCAATGGTTCTTTACGGCCTCTGTAACAACCAATTTGATTGCATAGCCCTTAATAATAAGCTCAGTTTTAAAGTGCCTAATCGTAGTAGACAGCGAGAGGGGTGCCCGCACCGGCTATTTGTGACCGGCCGCTGCCGCACCAATGCTGGTGAGCACGCTCCTCTGCGCAGGATAGTCCACACTTATAACACATGTTTTAACCAGGTAGACATTTTTGGATGCAGTGTTGGTGTATATAAAAAAACTATCACTGATATGATGAGTAGTTGTAAACCTCTGTAAGTATCAACCTTTTTTAGTAGTGCTTATTTTCCGCACGGCCTGGTTGGTACTACCGATATAGTCTGGTTTTCCTCACATAATGCATTGTAAAATGTTGTATGATGCGCATGTGTGATGTGGGCTTTTTTCTAACTCGGTGTCGGTTATAAAACTTTCATTTCGCCTGTGTTTTAAAGTCACCGACACTCGTTCTGAGAGGGGCCTACTTTTCACACTTGTATCATAAAAAACCATTTTCTTGTTTTCCTTCTTTTTTTTTATTTCGCGAACTCAATGCTCTCTTAGTTCCTGTCTTGATTTGGCTTTATTTTTGTAGTTAAATAAAATTCATATAAATACCGCCAAAGATGGCTGACTTAACCTACACAGGAGCATTCCATGAAAACATCTACTTTTTGTCGCTTACGACTCACTATGGTAGCTATCCTAATAAAATATGCTAGCTGTTAGGAAACACTGTCAATCTTAAAGCCTTGATATGTTACTATTATGCCGTAACTCAGCTTACTAATTTAATTTTTCAAAAGTATTGTAAAGACAGTGTCGCTTACGACATGTTTTCATGGAATGCTCCCACAATGTAATAAGTTTAATCTTATTGAAAATCGAATATTTAAACTCGATGTTCTCTTGACCTGAGCATGTTCACTTGTTTTCTTGTTGTCTTTTATTATGTATGTATCATATAGCTTCTTAATATAACCTCTTTGTATTACCCTTACGCTAAGCTCCGAATGTATAAATTACTATTTAAGTGTAATATGTGGTGAACGGTGTTGGTCACACATACTGTAAACATTTGTTTATAACGAGGGGCCGCACATAGTGTGCCACTAAGAGGGATAGACATAGTCACTTACTACTAAGAAGAAAGTGCCACACAGGCACTTAGTGACGTATTCAACGCATTTGTCTGGCACTTACATTTAGCATCTAATGCACACACACACAAAAAATAGTGGCACAGTGATAAGGACGGACGATTATCGTTCCTTTTCACTTCCACTAGTAAAAAGTTTCATAAGACCATCCCTTTCGTTCTTGCTATTATTATAACGTTGTCAAATCCATATTAATCCTACATTCATGGTTTATAAGAATATTTGTCAGTCTACCTTGTAGTGACTGTTTGTTTACCCCAATAAATGGAAAAAAAAAAAAGGTGGATTTACACCAAACGAGCGAATACTCATTCTATCCCCACTCTACGAAATTCGTTCGCTACACAAAAAGTAATTCGTCGTCGTTGATTTCGTAGAGTGGGGGATAGAACGAGCATTCGCTCGAGTGGTGTAAATCCACCTTCAGGCAGACGTCGCGCTGTCATCGCAGTTTCCGCATACGACGACGCTATGGTGTGAATGAGATAGTGGTAAGTATAAGTACATAGTTCACTAGATAAGTTCTGCAATATATTTGCAGGTATTTTTTTTTCATGTATCTATTTGTTGCAAAACCTATCTAGTGAGCTATGTATAATTGTATATACATGCATAGTGCTCTACCACTTGCACGCCGTCCACCGCAACAACGTATCGATCGACTATAGGTACCATTAGTCAGTTGAAAGTAAATAAAATGTAAACAAGCCTGCAAACTTATATTATTTCATAATCACGCATTTTCAGAACACAATTTTGGTTTTATATAATAGGAACCAACTCAAAATCTTAAACCTGTAGTTTACAATATATTTTTTGTTAAAATTATTGATATTTATTAGTATTAACATAAAAATATAATTATCTGCGAACGTGTTTCACAATATGTGTCTAAGACGTCAAATGCTATGGAAGGTCAGCTTTATTTGTATACCTTTTTTTAACTTTCAACTGAAGAATGATATACCTAAAACAGTAATTGATAAAAGTTTACCTCACACCCCCATATCACGAAATAATCAGCATCATCATCGCATCAATCAACATTCACCAATGTCAGCATTAGGGCATACATGCCTCAACCGCACCCTGCTGAAACTGATACTTTAGCCTAGTGAACGTTAAATTCATATTTCGTTAGTTAAATGATAACGCCATCTATGTAACGACTGTATTATGATAATGAAGTAGTCGATACATTCTGTAAAACCGCGATTAAACGATAAAACGCCATCTATACTTACTGACGAAATATAATTTTACTTATTTGTAATTATGTATTATCATTCGTCTTCTATTGTACAGATTATACTAGGAATCCTGAGGTACTAGGATACCTACAGCAGTCTAACTTAAAAACGATAATTGATTATAGTATTGCAAAATATTAAATAAAATTATTAAAAACAGGCATAATAATAAAAAATCATAGGTATGTATTCTTATTTGTATATTCTTTACGATCGGTACTGTCAATAGAAGACAAATCTAATTTAATTTGATCACAAACGGTTACGTTGCAATACTTTAATAAATCCAAGGATAGATAGAAGTGCTGGTACATTATATCAGTGCCATCTGTTGGCTTTTAGTTTAAAACCAATTCACCGCTACAATAGAAAGGCGTTGACGACTAGTACGGTACCGTTGCAATGCGTCACCTTGCCCTAGTATGCCCTTGTTTTCCTGACATCGGCGTAAAATTAGAACGCAGACAATCAATAGTTGAGACCAAACTAGAAGCAGATGGCGACACTGGTACAAATTTCAATCAATACATTAGCCATTAATGTTTTAAATATTGATACTAATAAAATTACATATTTTATTCACTCAAAATTGCTTTATTTTGTAATAATAATACCATGATAATACGCAACACTTTTATTTAAAAAAATTGGGTAAAAACTATTTAATGGGTATTGTTATTGACATTGACTGCCACATCAAGGCGTCGGTGTAAGCTACGCTTAACACCGCCATCTTACGTTACTACTGTCAACTTCAGTCGAATTTAGTGGAGTAATTTTGTGAGAAGTGATGCTAAATTCAAGACTGCACGATTCTCAATAAACCTAGACTTATTGGTAAGTTCCAACAACAAATATAGTGTGGCGCAAAATTCAAGTAATTTAACTAAATGTACACAAAAGTTGAGTGCCTGAAACGAAAGTGTGAAAGCGTCCCTCTTTTCTACTACGAAATGGTTTATAAACCTATCATCATCGATCGAGCCTTTATTACTTGTGATCAGTGTATAAGCGACGATAATTTTCCTAAAAAGCCATTAATTTCGTTGTTTCAGTGTATAAAATGCCACAGCGATAACCTAGAAAACAGTTATAAATGCCAACACCAAAATGTCCGATCTAAAGCAAGTGAAAGTTGATAACTGGGGGATATACTTCCTCCAACGGCTAAAACACTTCTTCAATCGAACCGACTACTGTGACTTAACACTGCAGTTCCAAGACAATGCACAGCTAAAAGTGCACCGGCTTGTGCTCAGTGCATGCACCGAGTATTTCGAGCTTCTGGAGCGAACATGCGAGATGTACGAAGACTGCCTGGTGATGCCGGACGACCTGCAGGCAGACGTCGTCGTCCCCATCGTAAACTTCATGTACACCGGGCAGCTTGAATTCAAAATAGAACTTCTTGAAAAGCTGTACCAAACATCACAAATAATGAACATGCCTGTGTTATCCAAACTTCTCGATGCGCAACGGCAGCAGACTCCTAAACCGCCGCCGACACACAGTTACAGCGGCATAAAAAACTATGCAAAAAGCACAAGCAGCAAGCAAAGGGCACCAATGCCCTCTACAAGTAGCTCGAAACGTACGTTTAGCAAAGCTTTTGAAATGGAAACGCCAAGAGACAAGGCATACAACAGGCCTACGAGTAGCACAAGTAATGGTGGATCATTTCGTTCACCTTCCCCTATTCATGTAGAAAATCATGTTGCACCAAGAAAAGTCATTAAAGGAGAACCTCGACCAACAAGGTATGAGCTCCCCGAGGAACTTGATACTGATAACATTTATGAGAATTCCTTTACTGACATATCATATACTTCTACACCCCTAATGGTACATCCAGAAACGACGAAGAGATACTCTTCCAAAAGGGGTCAGTTTGGTACACCATCAAGCTCAAAACGATTCCCTCAGGGGCGTTCTACTGTTGAAATTGTGGAATGTAGGAAAGTTTCTAAGGAAGAGAATGTTTATGATGATGACTCCATGATAGATGAACCTGATATGTTTGGAAGAGATATTTTACAACCTGAACCTCCAGTTAAAAATTCAAGCCAACTGTTTGACCAAATATTAGATAATAATTCTGGTCCAAAAGTCACAATTGAAGCTAAGAACAGCAAACAGGCAAGCAAATTAGACCATGCCAAGATAATAAGCGAAGTGTTAAAGAAATACCCACACTTAGTGAAAAGTAACAAAAATATCAAACTTAAACTTTTGGATACCCCAACTAAACCAGTCAAAAAGAGACCAGCGACTCCTCAAAAGGTACACAAAGAAGAACTACAGTTAAAAGAAGAACCAGACTTCACATATGAATCTGAGGTACTAGATTCTGTTAAAGCAGCAAAGCTTATTGCCATGGGGGCAGAGAATGTAAAAGGACCCTGGATCTGTCTCATTTGTGGAACACCTGGAAGAGCCTTACATTTCACTTCTTATTATAAATTCAGGCGCCATTTAGTTGAAGTTCACAATGAAAAACCTGTTTCTAATATGTGTGAATACTGTGGCCTAAAGTCACTTAAAAGAAATTATTTATTACACCACTTGTATACTAAACATGGCCAGAAACCTCCAACTCAGTACAATTTCCCAAAGTGTAATCTATGCAGTTATATAGCATTGAATGAAGGTTACCTAGTCAAACATAAAATGACACATGCTGAAACAAGAAATTTCCGCTGTAATGTATGTGCTGCAGCCTTCAATTCTTCTTCCATGTTATTGATGCACATCCAAAAAACTGGTCACAAATATAGTGCTGAAAGGAAGACCAACCTCCAATGTGTTTATTGCCTTAAAGTCTTTTTACGTGAAGCCAACCTCTATGCGCACTTGAAAACTAATCACAAACAAGAAGCTAAAACTGACTGCATTATTGATGATTCTGATGAGGAGAAACCTCCAGAAGAAGAGCCTATGGAAAGAATTATTGACCGCAAGCCCATTAAATATGAGATACCTGTGACTTATGAACAAGAATCTGAGGATGAAGCACCTTACCAAATTCAACAAAAGTCTTTGGCTACTATTGATATTGTAGAAAGACCAAAGAAACATCACATTGTTGCTTCAACGCCAAGGCAAAAGATCTTAAATTCTGGATTTGGTGCACCAATCCCATCTACTATACAACCCTCAACTCCACAAAAGAAGGCTAAGCTACAAACAACTCAAACTCAATTTCTTAAAGAACTTAGCATTCCTCAAATTGATAATACAAGTCATGAGGAAATCATAATGATCGGTGAAACTGAATATATTATGCGGGATAATCAACTCATACCTAGAAATCCTAAAATGACTGAAAATGATGAATATATATTGTCTAATATGCTACATGAAGACATGGATCAAACATTACATACTCTGGAGTCTGATACATCACTTGAATTTTCGAATATCCATAATCCTACTGAAATTAATCAATCAGAAATGAAATTAGGTAAAAAATCATCTATAAATCAACCAATACAAATTGTGGTTTCAAATGAAGAGGAATACAAAGCATTGATGTCATCTAATCATTCTATAATATTTGATGATTCAGATGCTAGTAAAAGATTAACTGTACTGGCTGCTTCTCATAATGCTACATTGGATGGTACTATAGATCTGGACACAACTCAAACTAATGACATGATGATAATTCAAGATGATTTCCCATTAAATGTGTCTGAAGGTGTTGCAGGTGATAATTCAAACATAGTGGTTGTGTACAGTCATCCAGTTGATGATCATAATAAACCATACCAGCTCATAACATCACAGGCTCTTGGTGGAGCTCAATTTGTTTCTACATCTGCAGTACTCACTAGAAACTATGAGACTGTAACAACTACTTCAGGTGTAGTAAACACTCATATAATGGATAATCAAGTAACCTGGCACAACAATCTTGAACATAATATAGCCACCCAACAAATACAAGTAAATCAGGAACCTGAGCTACAAGTACTTACAAATGTTGAAGAGGTAGTCATGGCTCCACCGCAAAATGCAATTCCTGATAAATTGGAAGATCTCCCTGAAGTGCACTTGCTGCCCATTGAATCAAAGGATCAATCTCAAATGGTAGATCCACTGCCATGTGAATCAGATGCTCAGATTGCTCAGCACAATGATGAGAGTGAGGAGCCACCTGCCGAAATAGTGGCTGAAGAAGAAATTCAACCAGTCACATCCATGCCCATGGAAGTTGATATTCCTGTACAAGTAATAGAAAATTCTGAAAATCTAGAAGGCATATCAACTGAAGAACAAATTCCTGAATCTGTACAAAGTGAAAATGTTTGTGTCATAGAACAAGACATACAAGAACAAGTTTCAACTGAAGTTGAGGATGTCATGGAAAAAATTCATGAGCCTTTGGATGAGTCTGTCAATGAAGAAGAAGAGGAAGAAAATGTACAGAATGATACACAGCCTATTGAGGAAGTAAATGACCAACAAGATTTTGCTGAGGAAGGTGTT
>JALPQI010031918.1:0-40648 GCA_025490895.1 Thaumatotibia leucotreta | reverse complement strand
ATCGGTAAATATCAAATGATATGTATATACATAAGTTCCGAGAAATTCAGTGGTATCAGCCGAAATCAGAGAAGGAAGGTTTACGACCACTGCTTCTTTGTTCACCCGTTTGACAGATAATTCTAATCTTAAATAAAACGAAGTATAAGTATATACCTAAATAGCTCGTTCAAGATAGTTGTTACAAAGGTACTCGTAAAGTTAGAAAAATGTATCGAGAAATCATACTTTTCTTTTCATTATTGTAACATAGTAGGGGAGACCAGGTATGAACGTAACAATTTTCAGTTTTTGATTTTTTATATTTTTTTGGTAGCAGTTGTCAAACTTTGCATCTTTATGTGCAATAGACACATATTTCATGTATCTTTTGGTACCAAAATAAACTTCATACATCGAACAGTTTTACAGAAAAATGGCTCACAGTGAAGGATGGAATTTGTTGCAATTATCCCTACCCCCAGGGCTGGTTGTAACAGTGCATAGGGATAATAGAAACAGAGTAAATAACTCTAAAATAATCAATATAATTATGTGTTATTATGTTAGTATTTTTAAGTAATCAACAGTCTTACAATATCACTATCTCAAAGACGAACATTAACAATGAATGAATGTAATTAACATTAGGTATTATATGAGACGAAATTAATTTATACCTATAGGATATATGAGTGACGTGAGAGCAATCAACTTTCTGTCTTATTCTAAATGGCATATAAACAAATGCATAGGTAGGTGTAATCCAAAGAATGAAATGCTTCCTGCGTTGTCCTTATTTCTGAGTATACTACTAAGCTAATCATACAAGGTACCTAATATGATTAAAAAATGTGTTTTACTCCTCATTCACAGTGAATATTTGTTTCCAGAAACAAATCCCGTCTTGGGTAGTGCCGCTAAACTTTCAAGTAAAGCTTTCCTTTACTTTACATGTCTATATAAAGTGATGTGAGCCAGTTAGTACGTCTTTGCTGCGTCCTTGTAGGGCATTTAAAAAAAGGATCACCTCAACTGCAACTAAAGCTATAATTTCTATTTTGGTGGACTTCTGTCTGTTGTTATGTTGTGTATATTAGACATTCTGCAGCAAAAAGGCACTAAGTATATAAGTTATTTAATAAACGCTAGCACATAGGTGTACCAATGAGCCTCCAATTTGGAAATCGGGATGAAAGTAACAAGTTGTTTCAATCATCCCTGGGTATCGAATTTCCAGAATCCCACAAACACGTAGCAAAAAAACATAAAAAGCATAATTAAAACATTGATTTGCAACCCTCAAACTGTAAATGATTAGTGACTTTACAACACCCATGCAAAACGCAAGCTATAGCGTTTACCATGAAAAATCTAGCTAAGATTGAAAAAATCGTTAAAAACTTACTTTTGACGCATTTTTCTGGGACCATAGCACTACACGCATAACCTGCCGTCACAGCACCGTGGGTGTAACTGAGGTTAGGGGGGAATCGAAATGGCATCTAATGCCCTGAAGTACGTTCGGATAGATGTCGTAGAAATTTTTTAAATGAATTTGTTACGTTCATCCCGCGTTACTTTTATACCTGGTCTCCCCTAGGTAATTTCGTGACATGTTATTTTAAATACATCTGTAATATCAAGACACAGTCCTATCCGAAAATGCTCAAACACAAATTTTATGTCAAATATTGAGTCTTACAGCCTGATTCATAATTCCCGGAGTAAATATATCTATTCATCATCATCATCATCAGCCTATGATAGTCCACTGCTGGACGTAGGCCTCTCCTATTAACTATGTGTATAGACGCATTAGGAGGTAAATGCCCATAATTGCCACGCTGGGCAAGCGGATTGGCGATCGCAGTAATGTGTCCACTATGATGACGCTGCTGCCCATCATCAATCTTTAATCAAATATGGTCAGTGACACTTCAATCCCTTAGTCGACTCTTACGACACCCGCAGGAGGAGTTGGGGTGGTGACAAATGTATTCTTTCTGCCGTCACCACACGGCCAATATGAATATATCTATTAGATAAATGTTAACTGTACCTACTTTTCTTTTATATGCCTGGGAATAGCAGCGTGTCCGCTGCGGAATACCTCAACGAACCCTCAAAACAGCTTCGAAAAAGTAGCGGGAAATGCAAATGCATTCTTTTTATTTATATAGAGCTACGAACAAATAAAACATGGAAGCCGCACGCCATACTAAATTGCCTTTCAAAAACGGTCCTGAATTATTGTTGACAAGTGTCACCCCCTCTTCAATGCATCACGGTTATGAATTTCAATGTCAACCTATAAAAACTTAAACCGCCATTTAAAAATAGTTGTGATTGGTCCGTCAAAGTTTTGATTGGCTATATTCTATAAACATTTTGTCAAAGATATTGCGCCGAAATATGCGCGGTGTTAAGAAAAGCGCTATGTTCTGTTCTGCCCATCTTGGCACAATTGAACTTGGTTTTGGGGGCATTTTTGAACTGGCGTTAGACGTCCATGTTATATATATGGTCGCAGATATAGAGTGATTTCGTGACTGATAATTTTAAATACAAAATGCTCAAACATAATTTTATTTTGGATGCCAAATGTTGAATCTACGAGTCGTCTTGAAATAAAACTCTTAGAAAATTGTCACATCGCATTTTTTCGTTTTTTATTATGATTTTCTTAACAACTTCATACAAAATCAAGCTGAATAATTAATCTTAGAGTCCCGGTCTGCAGGGTCCCGAGATACGCGACGCAGCGGCGCCGCAGCGTAAACGTCGGGCGCGGCACGTGCCGCCGGCGTGCCGTTCGCCGCCCAGGCGCGCCGGTATAGCAGCGTGCACGCTGCGGAACCGCTTAGAGGACCTAGCCAGTAGATCTGAAGACAATAATCACATCATCAATTCATTACACATCAACAGCCTATAATCAATCTATAGATGTACGAAGGCCTCTCCTATCACCTCAGCGTAGGAGGCAAAGGGGCAGGTTTGGGGTGGTGACAAATATATTCTTACTGCCGTCGCCGTTACCACACGGCCAGGGAACAATAATGAATTTAGGTATATAAATACCTTATAGGTAAATGCGCCTAATACCGGGGGCACCCGCCGGGGGTATCGCCGTGGCATTTCAAAATATGCATTTTGTAGGCCAAACAATCAATTTCTTTGAAAATATATTTTTCTCTTACATACAATGAAATATTGTCTTTACGTTCCTTAAAATAGACTGAGAAGTATCGATTTTAGGGCGCAGTAACTCACTGGGATGGAAATGGAATTTCATAACACTTTTCAGGCCTAGGCCTGCAAAGTAACTTTTTTTTTAAATTTCGACAACATTGTCATATTTTTATTGTATTTATTTGTATGTTTGAGAAAAGCACTATACATGCCTCGGCGTGAAAACGGATTCCCGGCCTCGTTAACTATCCCATAATATCCTATCCAAAAAGGTATTCACCAACTTGGCCGGAAATCGACGAATCGAATTACATAAACGAAGCTTATCCATTTAGGTAGCTGATCTAATGGTATTTGTGTGTGTGCGAGTGAAACAAATACCTACGGAGCAGTTCATCTGTTACCGCGACGCCTGCGCATGTCCATTGCCACGGTGATAGAAGATTTGCTAATTTTACCTTAGGCATCTAATTTTTTTGAAAAGTAGTATAATAAAAAGTAGAGATAAAAAATGTAAAGGTTTTCAAATGAGGATAAATCAAAGATTTATGTATTTTTCGGCATTGTACGCATAGGTACTTTACGGATTTACACCAAATGTCCGTTTTTTGAGTCTTTGTTCTGATTTCGCGAATTTCAAGATGACCCTAGATCTGTCTTAGGCTGCGGCTCTATTGAGGCGGAGAGGAGCGGAGATGTGCAAAATTGACAAATTACATTCTTCAAATTCAAAATTCGAAACCCTGTGATGCGGTCTCATTGGCCAATTTTGCACATCTCCGCTCCTCTCCGCCTCAGTGGAGCCGCAGTCTTACCCAGTGATGGTCCCAGCGGCCGCTCCACAGCGCGGGGCCGAAGCTACGAGCTGGGTTCATGCTGGCCCCCGTCAGCGGACCCTGGAAAATAAAACGCTTCAATTTTCTTACATTTCAAAACTGGAAACTGCAACATTTGACCCTTGAAATATTTCATTTCAATTCGTTTCATAAAATAAAAACAATAACGTTCAGCAATAACTATACAGTGTGTGTCTATGATACTGCTTTTATCGAAACCGAGGAATGCGATGCAGATTTCTAGCCAAACCATGACCATTATTTGATTCAAAATGCTAATTTTAAAAGTATTGTATTCATTGAGAAGCAATGTACTTCAAACTGAATCGTTAATTTGCACTTGACAATGACAGATCGCAGCCACTCACGTTTGACGACTAAGCTGTACACGCGTTACATTGATCGTTCCGAGGAAATGATATTAATTGTACGGTCAATTTAATTATTTGTCAAATGTTAATACTTGAAAACGATTGCTAGTAATGCGTATTATTTATTACCCATTTTCGTAAAAGCCCGGGTCACGGAAACACACTATACGATTCAGGGACTAGGTATCAAGAACGTTTTAAACTCGTCCTGCCCAACTTCTTCAGTTTCATCCATTGACATTTAACGAAATTATTTGAAAAAGAAAGGTACATACAGAGTTCATTTTCTTATGTTCCAAAATATATGTAAAAAAAATTTGAGTGTTTCAGCCTCCAGGCTTTTGACCCATAACTTGCCAATAATGGAATATGTTCTTAAGGAATCACATGCAGACGCACAGAGAAGACGAAGCCACAATAATACATCAGTAGGTAAGTAGTTGGAGGTTGGAAAATATCAGTTGGAAGTAGAAAAAGATTAATGAAGAGGTGCTGGGTATGGTCCAGGAAAGAAGCTTCTTAAAAGTCATTGAAAACAGAAGAGGAAAAAATGTTAGGTCATCTACTTCATCACGAAGACAATTAAAGTTTAAATCGAGAGAAAGATAGGAGGAAGAAGATAAGGAGAAAAACCACGGAGAGCCCACATGGGGCAATTGAAGGAAACTATTGAAGTCGAAAGCTATAGAGAGCTGGAGGAAAAGGCAAAGAATAAAATAGAATGGAAATCACTCCACCGACAAGAGCCAAACTCTTAAATAAATGATGATGAGGTAAGTAGTTGGTACAGGAAATCTCGTAAAACCTGAAATCCCGAATATAAATATGGGGGAGTAGGGTGGTCCACGACAGTATAAAGAAAAAAAAAATCTAAAAATCTTACCTCCACATGGCCTCACTTGTTCTATTATATAAAAGTAGTCTATATACCAAATTTGAGGTAATTTACTGATTATTTACACTCCCATCAGTTTAAAAAAATAGGGGAGATTTTCATTTCATACACTTATGTAGGTACTACCTATACTGCCAAATTGTCGAATTTTGAGCGACCTCTAAATGATGCTCGATTACTCTGAAATTTGGTATACATGCCCTGTGGAGCGGGAATATTAAAAAAAATTGGGAGGAGGGGGAGTCCCCATAGAAGATAAATAGATCCGTACCGCAATAATAGAGAGACCGGCAACGCTAAGACCGATTCTCAGCGGCCAAGAGTCAGCCAGCAGGCGGTTCCGAGGGTCCCATGACGCCATGTTGGCTAGCGCTAGCAGCCCGCCGAGGACAGCTTCTATGCACAGCGCCTGTTCATGAAAATACAGTTAAAATTATCACTTGTTGATGATTGAAAACAAACATATTTAAATATTTATCAAACGGGTTACTCACGTAATTTAAGTCGATAATTGGTCGACGTGTTTCGATCCATTTAAAGGATCCTTATCATGGACTATTTATCCGCGACCAAAACCCGACGTGTACTGCGGGCTTGCGCTCTGCTAGAGCGGGTGCTGGCCGCGGGCAGCGCTGGCGGTGGCGGCGAAGGAGGAAAACTACACTCATTGTCACTTTTGTCGAAAAGCGGGTTGCACACAACACTCACTACGTCACTAGGTAATAAGGGCACGTCTACACTATCTACCGATGCAAACATGTCGAGCAATTATCGACTTAAATTACGTGAGTAACCCGTTTAATAAATATTTAAATAAGTTAAAAACATATCAATTTTAATAGGACATTTAAATGTAGACTTAGATACTTGCAGGAAAGGAATTAGTAACTGTACACTGTACAGTGCAGTTGATTGTACCTACAGACACGTCGTAACTACATATATATTATAATTATACAGAGTACCGACATTTAAAAAATTGTTCAATAGAATACAAAAATAAAGGTGAGTTCACCAGCTAAATTTAACAACTATAATTTAGCACTATAATAAAAATTCCGGTAGGTACCTATTAATGACTCTTCGATCAGTACAACGTACCTTGTATATCGACAATTCAGCCACAGGCAACGTGAGACACACATCAGCGGCAGTAGCAGAAACTGGGGCCAATATCCTCAGTAACCCAGTACCGGCCGCGGCGCCTAACAGCTGGGCAACAAACATGGCGGCGGCTATCCCAGGGGCCACGCGCCGTGCTATTGTCGCTGCGAGAAGCACTGTTGGGTTGAGCATGGCACCGGAGATGTGGTCGAAGCACTGGAAGTTAAACAATCATAATAAGTTATAAATATTAGATGTCATATACCAAAGAAAAACGACCAAGATCACCTATGTCCGAGGTGGGGATCGAACCCACGTACCTATTCAGCTTTCGCGGCTGATGCTGCGATGATCATGAGGTGGGTTCGATCCCCACCTCGGACATAGGTGACCTTGGTCGTTTTTCTTTGGTATATGACATCTAATATTTATGATTTTTTTGGTCAAATGAAATATTGGCGGGGTGGAAAAGGATGTAAGTAGTAATTTAATAAAACAGTCATAATAAGGAAAGACTTTATTGATGGTTGTACTACTCGTACTGGAGCCCGTGCCTATAATATCACTCCTTGGGAACGACGGGCTTATAAATCCCGGTTTTTTGATAGGCTCGCGTGGAAATAGATCCAACGCGTTAAGCCGTAGAGACAGAGGCCCTTTGTAGAAATTTGCTGTGTCGTACACTTGCCAACCCATTCACGGACACACCAATATCTGTAAACCGGTCCCAGCAGGAGTATAGAAACTTGAAAATGAACCCTGTATCACCTGAACCAGCAGCGCTACAGCGAGACCGGCGGCGGCTGCGCGCGCATGCGGCGGCGCGCCGGCGCACGCGGGCAGACAGCTCAGCAGCACGAGTAGCGACCGGAAAACCCGTTCATTTGGCTTACCGGTTCAAATTAATAACCCCTTCACACGATAACCTATTCATATGGGTAACCCGCTCAATGGGTTACCCAACAATAACGATAACCCGTATTATTCGGGTTAACCTAATCGTCATAAGGGGTTACCGCTTACAACAGCTGTTTCGGTGAGGGTTTTGTATGTACTAACCGGTAACCTTTCGGTTTCGGGTAAGCCTTACCCCTCTCCCGCGCCTTTCCGCCACCGCACCGGCCCGTCTTCGCGCCACCACACGCGATCGTGTCGTGACTGGATGAGTATTGTTTTACTTTAGGTTTACTTCAGTCAGTCAGGGTCGTTTCAAAAGGTACTTATTTAGTTTTTAAAGGGACATATTATTATTTTTTTCTTACTTAGCCGAATTATGGTAAGTATGTAGATAGATGGTGTTATTTTATGTACCTATTAGTAAATCAATTAAGTAACTTTTAAGTATTTCAATTATTTACAGTTTTTTAAATATTTGATGCTTTAATTATTGATAAAATATTATATATACCCTTTTTAATGTTAGTCTCAAAATAACGAAAAAGTCGACAAAGGCTCCAAGACCAATTTTTAATTTATATGTGCGCCGATTTAAAGTAATCGGCGGCGGCAACGTGATTTCAGCGTGAAATCGACGTGAAGGTCACGTGAATTAAAAACCAGATCATCGGTTCATCATGTAACGAGTCACCCTACGCTGCATCGACCAGTTAATGGTTGTTGCCATGAAATCGCTTGCCCCACCGGTAGTTTTGCGCAGAGTTGGGCATTTCGTAATCAATTCCCGATTACAATATTACTTGATTTTACTTTGTAATGTACTTATGGGTATCATATTACTTGTAATGTAATGTCGTGAAACGGAAAGTTACCATGACGTATGAAGAAGTCAATAATAATCTATAGCATATTACCATTACTATAATACTTTGGAATCAACATGTCGATTCGAAATACTGGAATTGATGACCGTTTCTACACCGTGTTTTTTTTTTATTTTCGTTAATTTTAAGGGACGATTCTCGAGGTTAAATTGAGCTACTTTCGCTAAGAAACTAGTGTCTTAACAATTAGGGTTTTTGAGTTATTACAAAAATAAGTTTGTCAGTTAACACGGTGTTTAACGTTCTTACCATCTTTTTTTTTCGTTTTTTCGTACATAAAGAGGTTTACATTGACAATAATTCACCGTAAGAAAGTTACTGACGTAAGTATGTTTGATATTACCAATTTTTCGTTTTACATATGTCACATAATTTTTCGTTTTACATATGTCATGATTAGAAACAATTGGTCTTAGAAAATGCTACGGGTTTATGATCCTCCCGGATAAATTAAAAAAAAGTATTAGAAAAATTGGAAAAAAAAAATTTTTTTTTTCGAATTTTTTAAAAAGTGATGCACCATGTTGCTTCTATCAACCTACCAAGTAACCTGACGAATTTAACGGAAATCAAAAAGAACACGGTGTAGATTACTTTTTAATTAGGTACATATAATGTTAGGACGTGCGAATGTTGAATATTATTGTCGCAAATATATATTTTAATACGGCTACAAAGGTTTCTACTGATTGGCATACATGGAATCCGAATGTAGGGTCCATTAGATCCAAGATGGCGACACATTTTTTGCAATTTTTGTCATTATACTCGTTTTAGACTAATACACATACGTGGATCCCGAATTTAGGGTCCATTTTAAGATCCAAGATGGCGGCACAATTGTTTTCTTTTTTGTCATTCTACTCGTTTTCGACTAATACACATACGTGGAACCCGAATTTAGGGTCCTTTTTAAGATTCAAGATGGCGGCCCAATTTTTTTCTTTTTTTTGTCATATTTCTCATTGTACTCGTTTTCGACTAATATACATACGTGGACCCCGAATTTAGGGTCCATTTCAAGATACAAGATGGCGGCACTATATTTTTATTTTTTTGTCATTTTTGTCATTGTACTCGTTTTCGACTAATACACTTACGTGAACCCCGAATTCAGAGTCCATTTTAAAATTCAATATGGGCACAAATTTTTTTGTAATTTTTGTCATTATACCTACACGTTTTTGACTAATTTAAATACGCGAGACCCGAATTTAGGGTCCATTGTAAGATCCAAGATGGCACCGTTTTTTTTGCATGTTATTGAATTTTGTACCTACGCAATTTTAATCATTATACTCGTTTCCGACTAATACACATACGTGGAATACGAATTTAGGGTACATTTGAAGATCCAAGATAGCGACACAATTTTTGGCAATTTTCGTCATTATACTAGTTTTTGACTAATTCACGCACGTGGAATCCGAATATTCTATTTCCACTGTCTTAGGTAGGTACACAATGTACACATACGTAAAAAATCTAGGATCTTAAATTGACCCCAAATTCGGGGATATAAATTAGTCGAAAACGACTACAATGACAATATTTACAAAAAAAATAAAAACACTGTACCGCCATCTTGGATCATAGAATGGACCTGAAAATCAGATTCCACGGATGCGAATTAATCAGAAACGAGTATAATAATCAAAATTGCAAAAAAAGTTGCCGCCATCTTGGATCTTAGAATGGACCCGAAAATGGGATTCCACGTATGCGAATTAATCAAAAACTAGTATAATGATGAAAATTGCAAAAAAAAGTTGCCGCCATCTTGGACCTTAGAATGAACCCGAAAATGGGATACTACGTATGCGAATTAGTCCGAAATGAGTGCCTTTAATGATGAAAATTGCTAAAAAAGTTGCCGCCATTTTGAATCTTAGAATGGACCCGAAAATGGGATTCCACGAATGCGCATTAGTCAAAAACGAGTGTAATGATAAAAATTGCAAAGATAAGTTGCCACCTTCTTGGATCTTAGAATCGACCCGAAAATCGGGTTCCACGGATGCGAATTAAGCAGAAATGAGTATGAATGATGATCAAAATTAATAAATCAAAATTAATCTTAGAATCGTCTAAGATCCAATATGGCAGTCACTCTTTTTAGCAATTTTCATCATTATACTCATTTCTGACTAATTCGCATACGTGAAATCCGATTTTCGGGTCCATTCTAAGATCCAAGATGGCGGCAACTTTTTTTGCAAGTTTGATCATTATACTCATTTCTGACTAATTCGCATACGTGAATCCGATTTTCGGGTCGATTCTAAGATCCAAGATGGTGGCTACTCTTTTTAGCAATTTTCTTCATTATACTCATTTTTGACTAATTCGCATACGTGAAATCCGATTTTCGGGTTGATACTAAGATCCACTAACTCGCATACGTGGGATCCCATTTTCGGGTCCATTATAAGATCCAAGATGGCGGCAATTTTTTTTAGCAATTTTGATCATTATACTCATTTCTGATCAATTCGCATACGTGAAATCCGATTTTCGGGTCGATTCTAAGATCCAAGATGGTGGCAACTTTTTTAGCAACTTTGATCATTATACTCATTTCTGATTCTGACTAATTCGCATACGTGAAATCCGATTTTCGGGTCGATTCTATGATCCAAGATGGCGGCAACTCTTTTTAGCAATTTTCTTCATTATACTCATTTCTGACTGATTCGCATACGTGAAACCCGATTTTCGGGTCCATTCTAAGATCCAAGATAACGGCAACTTTTTTTGCAATTTTGATTATTATACTCGTTTCTGATTAATTCGCTTCCGTGGAATCTGATTTTCAAGTCCATTCTATGATCCAAAATGGCGGTACAGTGTTTTATTTTTTTTTGTAATTATTGTCATTGTAGTCGTTTTCGACTAATTTATATACCCGAATTTAGGGTCAATTTAAGATCCCAGATTTTTTACGTATGTGTACCTACCTTAGACAGTGGAAATAGAATATTCGGATTCCACATGCGTGAATTATTCAAAAACTAGTATAATGACGAAAAATTGCAAAAAATTGTGCCGCTATCTTGGATCTTCAAATGGACCCTAAATTCGGATTCCACGTATGTGTATTAGTCGGAATCGAGTATAATGATTAAAATTGCGTAGGTACAAAATTCAATAACATGCTAAAAAAACGGCGCCATCTTGGATCTTACAATGGACCCTAAATTCGGGTCTCGTGTATGTAAATTAGTCAAAAACGTGTAGGTATAATGAGGAAAATTACAAAAAAAAATTGTGCCCATATTGAATTTTAAAATGGACTCTTGAATTCGGGGTTCACGTATGTGTATTAGTCGAAAACGAGTACAATGACAAAAATGACAAAAAAAGAAAAATATAGTGCCACCATCTTGGATCTTAAAATTGACCCGAAAATCGGATTCCACGGATGCGAATTAGTCAGAAATGAGTATAATGACGAAAATTGCTAAAGAGTGGCCGCCATCTTGGATCTTAGAATCGACCCGAAAATCGGATTTCACGTATGCGAATTGATCAGAAATGAGTATAATGATCAAAATTGCTAAAAAAAATTGCCGCCATCTTGGATCTTATAATGGACCCGAAAATGGGATCCCACGTATGCGAGTTAGTGGATCTTAGTATCAACCCGAAAATCGGATTTCACGTATGCGAATTAGTCAGAAATGAGTATAATGAAGAAAATTGCTAAAAAGAGTAGCCACCATCTTGGATCTTAGAATCGACCCGAAACTCGGATTCCACGTATGCGAATTAGTCACTTAGAAACGATTATAAAATTATAATGATGAAAATTGCAAAAAAAGTAGCCGCCATCTTGGATCTTAGAATTGACCCGAAAATGGGATTCCACGTATGCGAATTAGTCAGAAATGAGTATAATGATGAAAATTGCAAAAAAAAGTTGCCGCCATCTTGGATCTTAGAATGGAGTTCCAACCTTGAAACTACTCCATGTCAGGTGGTCAGCGTAGAATGATACCACATGTACTATTTTTTACACTAGGTACACCCAATTTCGATATTATTACATTTATTACAATTCGAACAATTATAACATGAACTATACGACATTCTTACACAAATCGACCTAGTCCTATGGCAAGCTCAATTAGCTCTACACCGTCGGATATAATGCACACTTTTGTTTGAATTTGCGTTATTTGGTCGGCGTATTACAAAGCCTTTGACAAATGCCGCACTACCGCCCTGCAAATAGTAGGTACCGAGGCCGTGTGACGGGCAGTACAAACTTAAAATAAAGTTAGATCTAGAATATTGTTTCAAATTTTTTAAATAATGTTTTGCAGTTTAAAAAAACTATTCTTAAACGTCCGGTGATCTGAGAATCCGATAAATCTAATTAAGGTTCTTTAAGGCTCCCTGTATACGAATTCAACTTATTCAACCAAACAGTAGAAAAAATAATATTTTAAATTGGCCGTGGTCTCAATACTTAATCTCAATATGTTCGAACGAAAAGAGCGCGCGTGCATGAGGGGCCTTTATGTTTGGAGTTGGTTGCTACGATAATAGACCATATTCAGTTCGTATAAAAGCTATAACAGCTTGCTGATATTTAATCAGCGCTTGAAGCGGTAACCCGTTCCTGGGTTCTTATATTGGTAAGCGCTAACCGAAATTAATTCAAATGAAGCGGTTAATATCGGTTAACCGGTAAGCGAATAATAAGGTTACCGAAATGAAAGGGTTTTTGGAACCCAGCCTTAAAATACCCTGGGGTTTTAAACGGGTTAGGGTAAGCGGGTCCGGTCCCTGTGCCCGCCCATTCTGCCAGCAGGATGCCTCGCGCTGTGTAGTCTAGACTGCAGAGCCAGCGTCTATTTGCTGAGACCCAAGTTCGGAAGACTTTGAGTCTTTGGGAGTTGGGTTTCCGTGGGCGGACATGCGATAATTTGAATATCCTTTCAGTCTATCTTATATAGGATATATCCTGTCCGCCCTATCCCGTTATAAGGTACCTGTTGTAATATAGTAACCTCTGTTGTGATAGACTTTTATGATTAAGTTTTCTTTTGATATTTGTAGTATTTAAATATTTTACCCTTCACTTCGAATAAACACTTCTGTCAGTAAACATCTTATTATATTTTATTTTACAAATTATTTTATTTTCACTGAATATTCCAACACGTTATCAGCACGAACGCTCTGCAAAATAATGCGGTGCTTAGTATGAAGTGAAATCTGTAAAATAAATTTAGTTTTTCGTGTGTATAATATATTCCAAAAATGGGACACGAAACTGGAGATGGATCGAGTGTGAAAAATTTCCCTGCAAGCTCATCTATTCCATCTTTTTACTTGAGGAGCAAAGATGGATATCCTACGTGGAAATTTAAGATGCGCAACTACCTTTTGCACGAGGACCTGTGGGCGACAATCGTCGGTTACCCTGAAGGAGACACGACTCCAGCCTCGAATAAGGTACGTCTTGATGAGAAAGCACTTGCAAAAATTTGCTTAACAGTAGATGGTGCAGCGATAACGCACGTTAGATGTGCTAAAACTGCAGCCGAAGCATGGAAATCTTTGCAAAAAGCTTTTGAAGATAAGGGAATGGGACGAAGATTAGCTTTAGAGCGTAAACTGTACAGATTGAGTCTGTCAGAATTTGAAAATGTAGAGCTGTATATTACCGCAGTGATGTCAACCGCACAGAATCTTGCGGATATAGATGTAGTCATAGAAGACAAATCTATTGCTGCGATACTTTTGGGAGGTCTTACACCAAAATATGAACCTCTTATTATGGCTCTAGAGAACTGTAATGTCGACGTGACCACTGATTTGGTAAAAACAAAACTGCTGAACGAAATGTCTAAGAAGGACACTTCAGCCGTTCCAACAGATTCTGTTTTTAATGTGAAACGGAAGCCTATGAAGAAGAAAAAAGGCATCGTGTGTTACGAATGCAAGAAGCCTGGACATAAGAGACCAGATTGTCCACTGAGATGCAAGAAGGTGAATGTTGATGAGGTAACTATCAATAATACTAAATCTGCAGCCCTCAATACTTCTGGCAACTCTAGTAGGGACATAATCTATGTGGATTCGGGCTGCACAAGGCACATGTCTTCTCGGCGAGATTGGTTTGAGAATATTAAGTTGCAGAATCAAGGTGTCGTTACTGTCGCAAACGGTGAACAGATTAAATGCTGCGGAGTTGGAAATGTCCGTATAAACACACCCGAAAATGTTGTCAACAAAATAAGTGATGTTGCTTATGTGCCAGATTTAAAGGCTAATTTGTTGTCTGTACAAAAAATTGTAGATAAGGGTTTTATATGTGTTTTTGATAAAAATGGATGTAACTTTTATAAATCTGATAATTTTCGTTTTACAGGTGAATCTGTTGCTCATGCCTCGCCCTGCGGTGGACTGTACGTTTTAGATGGTACTGTCGATGTTTCCGAGAATGTGGCAAATAATAATTTGACACAAGGTGTACACTCTGGCTGTCAGGATAGTTATCAACTTTGGCACAAGAGGTTAGGACATTTGTGTCGCATAGGCATGCACCAACTGAAGAATCACAAGGTAGGCGTAAAGTATACAGAGGTAGATAAAAATAGTTGCATTGCTTGCGTGGAAGGTAAACAAGCAAGAAAACCTTTTAAGAAATTAGCGTTTAATAGGGCTACTTCCCCACTGGAGCTTATCCATATGGATCTCTTAGGACCTATGTCTACTACCTCTTTTCAAGGAAACAGGTACATGTTAACGATAGTAGACGATAACACACGAAAAGTTTTTGCTTATTTTATTTCTTCCAAAACCGAGGTCAAAGATAAATTCTGTCTGTTTCAAACCTTTGCTGAAAATCAATTAGACAAGAAAATTAAATCTGTTAGGACTGACGGAGGTAAGGAGTTCATTAATAAAGAGTTTGTTGATTATCTCGTTTCAAAAGGTATCGAACATCAAACAACAACGCCTTACAGCCCTCAGCAAGTTGGAGTAGCGGAACGTACTCATCGTTCTATTACAGAAAAGGCGAGGACTTTGCTAGCTGAAAGCGCACTGCCGAAAGCATTCTGGGAAGATGCATTCCGAGTTGCCGTATACCTCAAGAATAGGTCTCCTCATCGAGCCCTAGGTGGACAAATTCCTTATGACAGATGGTATGGTCGTAAAGGTGATCTGAGTCATTTGAAAGTGTTCGGATGTAGAGCACTTGTTCACATACCTTCGTGTCACAGGAAGAAATTAGATGTCAAGGCAAAGGAAGCGATTTTCGTTGGTTACTCAGAAAATAAAAACACTTTTGTTTTTAGAGATCCTGCTAACCCACGAAAGTTCTTTACGTCCAGAGATGCAAATTTTTTCGAAACTTGTTTCACAGGATTAAAGCAGAGACAAACTGTTCCTGAAGTGCAATCAGACTCTATCTTATTGTTTGAAAGTGAAGAAGAGACGGAGCCTGAGAATTATCAATTCTACGATTGTGATGAGAGTACCGACATTGTGGTGGAACCTTCGCCGGTAAGCCCAGATAATGTTAAAGAGTCAGTGACGGAAGAGCAAGATTCTTCCAGTGACCCGAGGCTACGTAGTGTTGACGAGGAGCCAGCGAGTTTGGAAGAGGAGACTCTCCCTGAGCAGAGGTACCCCTCACGAAATAGGAAACCACCAGATTTCCTCACTTACAATGTATCATCAATAGATTCTAATGAGCCTACGACTTATTACGAAGCTACTCATGCCGATGATGCTGATAGATGGCGTCATGCTATGGCTGAAGAGTACACTTCGTTAAAGAAACTTCACACATGGAATTTAGTAGAAAGACCAAATAAAAAGGT
Organism: Thaumatotibia leucotreta; assembly: GCA_025490895.1. Taxonomy (NCBI): domain Eukaryota; kingdom Metazoa; phylum Arthropoda; class Insecta; order Lepidoptera; family Tortricidae; genus Thaumatotibia; species Thaumatotibia leucotreta. Next base: position 24,649 of record JALPQI010031918.1, on the reverse strand, counting down.
CATACCATGTAAGTGGGTTTACAAGATTAAAAAGGACGCATGCGGTAATATCACGAAGTATAAAGCGAGACTGGTCGTCAAAGGGTTTAATCAAGTCAAAGGAGTTGACTACGACGAGACTTTTGCACCAGTGATTCGACATTCTTCCCTTCGCACGTTATTTGCCCTAGCTGCAGAGATGGGGTTAAGAATGAAACACTTGGATGTTGATACAGCGTTCCTAAATGGAGATTTAGAAGAAGAAGTATTTATAGAACAACCTCTTGGTTTTCTAGAAAAAGGCAAAGAGAACAAGGTTTGTTTGTTGAAAAAATCCCTTTATGGCCTTAAACAGGCGCCGCGAGCATGGAACAAAAAGTTAAACGAAACGCTTTTAAAAATAGGTTTTACAGGAACGCCTTCCGAGCCTTGCGTATACACGAAACTTTTTGGTCAGGAAATCGCAATTTTGGGTATATTTGTCGATGACATAATAGTCTTCTTTAAATCTGATCTGACATTTGACATTGTCAAGAAAGAATTGTCGAAATATTTTTCGTTAAAAGATCTTGGAATCTTGAAATGTTATTTAGGATTACAAATTGAATCCGATTCCGAGAATATTAAAGTGAACCAGCGAAATTATATTTTTTCTTTATTAAAAAGGTTTAACATGACGGACTGTAAAAGTGTGAATACTCCGTTGGTTAAAAAGAATATGGAAAGAAGAAGTGATGGTCAAGTCGGTGAGCCTTATCCTTATCAAAACTTAATAGGATGTCTCATGTATCTGACGGTAAATTCACGACCCGATATTGCGTATGCAACGAGTTTTTTGAGCCAGTTTAATACGTGTTTTACTAAGGAACACTGGAATGCTGCAAAAAGAGTTCTGCAATATCTGAAGGGTACTTTAAATTATTCACTGGTTTACAGGAAGAGTGGAGAGCCTCTGAAAGGTTTCTGTGACGCGGATTGGGCTAACTGTCCGTTTGACAGAAGGTCATATACAGGATACGTTTTCAAACTTGGTGAAGGGCCAGTTTCCTGGGAGTCCAAAAAGCAACCCACAGTGGCTTTATCTTCAGCAGAATCGGAATATATGTCACTAGCGTCTGCCACTAAAGAAGCATGCTATTTACGTCGTTTCATATACGAAATAACAGGTAAATTATCTCCTATTAAATTAGCTTCTGACAGCCAGAGTGCCATCAATTTAGTTCGTAATCCGGTACACCACAGCAGGACGAAGCATATAGATACTAGATTTCACTTTATTAGGGAGAAGGTATCTAATGATGTAGTTCAATTAGAGTATATTCAAAGCAGTGATATGCCTGCTGATATTCTTACGAAGCCACTCGGTTCTATCGCACACAAACGGTGTACGGGTAACTTAGGGTTAGAAACTTAATGTTTTTGTTTTGTCTGTCACAACCTTGATTAAGGGCGGATGTTGTAATATAGTAACCTCTGTTGTGATAGACTTTTATGATTAAGTTTTCTTTTGATATTTGTAGTATTTAAATATTTTACCCTTCACTTCGAATAAACACTTCTGTCAGTAAACATCTTATTATATTTTATTTTACAAATTATTTTATTTTCACTGAATATTCCAACAGTACCTAAATCCTAAGATTCCTCAGGTGCATGAGTTTTTTGATCAAATGAAATATGGGCGGAGTGGAAAAGGGTGTAGTAACTTAATAAAACAGTTATAATAAGGAGAGACTTTAGACCTTTCATATCACTCCTTGGGAATAACGGGCTTATAAATCCCGGTTTTTATAGGCTCGCGTGGAGACAGATCCAACGCGTTAAGCCGTAGAGACAGAGGCCCTTTGGAGAAATTTGCTGTGTTGTAACCATTCACGGACACACCGATATCTGTAAACCGATCCCAGCAGGAGTATAGAAACTTGAAAATGAACCCTGTATCACCTGGACCAGCAGCGCTACAGCGAGACCGGCGGCGGCTGCGCGCGCATGCGGCGGCGCGCCGGCGCACGCGGGCAGACAGCTCAGCAGCACGAGTAGCGCTGTGCCCGCCCATTCTGCCAGCAGGATGCCTCGCGCTGTGTAGTCTAGACTGCAGAGCCAGCGTCTATTTGCTGAGACCCAAGTTCGGAAGACTTTGAGTCTTCCGGAGTTGGGTTTCCGTGGGCGGACATGCGATAATTTGAATATCCTTTCGGTCTATCCTATATAGGACATAATCCGGCTATAAGGTAAATCCTCAGATTCCAGCATGAGTTTTTTGATCAAATGAAATATGGGCGGGTGGAAAGTAGTAATTTTTAATAAAACAATTTTAATAAGGAGAGAGTTTATTGATGGTTGTACTACTAGAGCCCGTGCCTATACCTTATGTCACTCCTTGGGAATGACGGGCTTATGAATCCTGGTTTTTATAGACTCGCGTGGAGATAAATCCAACTCGTTAAGCCGTAGAGACAGAGGTCCTTGGAGAAATTTGCTGTGTCGTACACTTGCCAACCCATGCACGGACACACCAATATCTGTAAACCGATTCCAGCAGGAGTATAGAAACTTGAAAATGAACCCTGTATTACCTGGACCAGCAGCGCTACAGCGAGACCGGCGGCGGCTGCGCGCGCATGCTGCGGCGCGCCGGCGCACGCGGGCAGACAGCTCAGCAGCACGAGCAACGCCGTGCCCGCCCATTCAGCAGGATGCCTCGCGCTGTGTTCGGAAGACATTGAGTCTTCCGGACTTGGGTTTCCGTGGTCGGACAGTGCCGATACGCGAGTAGTTGAATATCCTTTCGATCTATCCTATACGAGTATAGGACATATCCTATCCGCCCTTTCCGGTTCCTGTTCTATCCCCCTACTCTACGAAATTCGATCGTTACACGAAACGTGATTCGTTGATTTCGTAGAGTGGGGGATAGAACATCGAATGCTCTTTTGGTCTGCATGCACCTTTAGATTCCTCAGATGCATGAGTTTATTGATCAAATGAAATATAGGCGGGGTGGAAAAGGATGTAAGTAGTAATTTAATAAAACAGTTATAACAAGGAGAGACTTTATTGATGTTTGTACTACTGGAGCTCGTGCCTATCATACCTACCACCATTTTATACCTATGATGAATGAATACATGATTTGATTTGATAATATCACTACTTGGGAATGACGGGCTTATGAATCCCGGTTTTTATAGGCTCGCATGGAGATAGATCCAACGCGTTAAGCCGTAGAAACAGAGGCCCTTTGGAGAAATTTGCTGTGTTGTACCCATTCACGGACACACCAATATCTGTAAACCGGTCCCAGCAGGAGTATAGAAACTTGAAAATGAACCCTGTATCACCTGGACCAGCAGCGCTACAGCGAGACCGGCGGCGGCTGCGCGCGCATGCGGCGGCGCGTCGGCGCACGCGGGCAGACAGCTCAGCAGCACGAGTAGCGCTGTGCCCGCCCATTCTGCCAGCAGGATGCCTCGCGCTGTGTAGTCTAGACTGCAGAGCCAGCGGCTTTTTGCTGAGACCCAAGTTCAGAAGACTTTGCGTCTTCCGGAGTTGGGTCTCCGTGGCGGACATGCGATAATTTGAATATCCTCTCGGTCTATCCTTTATAGGACATATCCTATCCGGCTATAAGGTATATCCTCAGATTCCAGCAGGAGTTTTTTGATCAAATGAAATATGGGCGGGGTGGAAAAGGATGTACGAGTAAGTCCTCGTAGTAATTTAATAAAACAGTTATATACCTAATAAGGAGAGACTTTATTGATGGTTGTACTACTGGAGCCCGTGCCAATCATACCTACCATCATTTTGTACCTACTTATGATGAATGAATAAATGATTTGATTTGATAATATTCCAGCATGATTTTTTTGATCAAATGAAATATGGGCGGGGTGGAAAAGGATGTAGTAATTTAATAAAACAGTTATAATAAGGAGAGACTTTAATGATGGTTGTACTACTGGAGCCCGTGCCTATAATATCACTCCTTGGGAATGACGGGCATATAAATCCCGCTTTTTTGATAGACTTGCGTATCCGGAGATACTAGATCCAACGCGTTAAGCCGTAGAGACAGAGGCCCTTTGGAGAAATTTGCTGTGTTGTACCCATTCACGGACACACCAATATCTGTAAACCGGTCCCAGCAGGAGTATAGAAACTTGAAAATGACCCCTGTATCACCTGGACCAGCAGCGCTACAGCGAGACCGGCGGCGGCTGCGCGCGCATGCGGCGGCGCGCCGGCGCACGCGGGCAGACAGCTCAGCAGCACGAGTAGCGCTGTGCCCGCCCATTCTGCCAGTAGGATGCCTCGCGCTGTGTAGTCTAGACTGCAGAGCCAGCGACTTTTTGCTGGAAAAATATTTCATGGAAAAATATTTCATTGATAAGTTCATAAAGAGTAAGTATAAAGGCCTGGCCACGACAATGAGACACGACACTCTACGAAATTCCTTCGCTACACCAAAACGTAATTCGTCCAAATTCGTTGATTTCGTAGAGTGGGGGATAGAATGAGCATTCGCTCGTTTGGTGTAAAATTGACCTTTAAGGTGCGTTTAAACCAAAAGAACTTCGCTGTTCTAGCGCCCGTTCTACGAAATCAACCAACAATCACGTTTTGTTTACCGATCGAATATCGTAGAGTAGGAGGTTAGAACAGCGAATGCTCTTTTAGTTTGAACGCACCTTTAGACGAATGTCGTGGCGACCGGCGGCTTAGGCGGCAATAGCGAATCCATAAGTTGGAGCGTGATAATATTATCTGGACATTTCAGGCACGACGTGGACATGCCTGCGACCACGGGTGTAAACGTGTAACATCATGCCCGAAACGGCAGGATAATAGTTAAGTATTAAACGTAGTTTATTAAATACAATAGCGTAGAAGGCTCTACCTAGGTATTTTACTTTAATTCGATTTTTGACATTTACTTCATATTTGATCAACTTTGAGCTTGAGATTCAAGACGAGATAAGTTACACAATATACACGGTGTAACGTCAACATTCCGAAAGATTTTAATGCTGGATTCCTGACCATATTTAGAGTCTTTAATGTTATATAAAATTTCCTGGATTCGGCTTGGTTTCAGAGATAATCAACCTTTTTTCGAAATAAGTTTTTCGACGTAACTCGTCATTTAACTTCTTTTGGATTACAATGCTACCACAATGTGTTCTCATATTACCACACCTTTTGCCTGACAATCAAAAAATACGAATAGACTTGACGAAATAACCTCTACCTAAAAAAAACAATTGAAATAAATAATTTAAACAAATTGTTGTTATGATAAAAAGTACTGGAAGTGTTAAAAAGTATTCAAATCGGCCTAAAAAAAAGAAAAAAAAATTTTTTTTTGGTGGAATTGACATTAGGTCTCATAATATTTTTTGTTTATTTTGATGTCTAGAATGCATAGTTAAAATCTTTCGCAATGCTCGCGTAACACCGTGTATATCTAGATTTCAAGTGGACCTGTTATCTCACTACCTATACCTACCTACTCTAAATATAATCTCAAATCACAGTCATCTGTTCATATTTTACGTAATGTGTCATGATTATCTAGCGATGATCTTTTTGGTAAAGATTTATCGAAAAGATGTGATATTCCGACATGAAATCAATAGGTGCGTTATCAGAAATGTATTCCTAAAAGATTATTATTCCTTTATTGATTTATTGACGTGAATACGTTTTGTCACCACCCCAACTCTTCCCGTGGGTGTCGTAGGAGTCGACTAAAGGATTTGCGTCACTGACCATTTATTTATTGAATATTGATGATAGGCAGCAGCATCATCATAGTGGACACACTGCTGCTATCGCCAACCCGCTTGCCCGACATGGCGATTCTGGGCATTTACCTCCTAATGCATCTATACTATACCTACGCTACTATACCTAAGCCGTGTGGTGACGGCAGTAAGAATACATTTGTCACCACCTCAACTCCTCCTGCGGGTGTCGTGAGAGTCGACTAAGGGATTGAAGTGTCGCTGACCATTATTTGTTAAAAGATTGGTGATGGGCAGCAGCGTCATTATTAGTGGACATAGTACTGCGATCGCCAATCCGCTTGCCCAGCGTGGCGATTACGGGCATTTACCTCCTAATGCGTCTATAACGCATAGTTAATAGGAGAGGGCTACGTCCAGCAGTGGACTATCATAGGCTGATGATGTGATGTGATGTATACCTACGCTTGGGTAATAGGAGAGGTCTTTGTCCAGCAGTGCAGTGGACTAATTAAAGGCTGGTGATGATTTTATTGACGGCTATTTTTAGGTAAGGTGTGTTGGAGTAAGGGTAAGATGTAAGATGAAACGGCAGGTATTTAGAATAGGATAAAAAAATGCTGCCAGCAGTAGAACGGCTTTTTGTCTTTGCCATTCAGAAAACCGTTACATCTTATCCCAATGCACCTTATCACTACATACATAGTATAAAATAAAGTCACTTTTTCTGTCCCTATGTCCCTTTGTACGCTTAAATCTTTAAAACTACGCAACGGATTTTGATGAGATTTTTTTAATAGGTAGAGTAATTAAAGAGGAAGGTGTTTATGTAGGTATACCTAGTACCTGTGCGAAACCGGGGCGGGTCGCTAGTTTCTAATATTCTGCTAATGTTTTTGTCACGAAAATACAATGAAACGTTCATGAATATTTTATTACTTTATAAAATTATTAGAGTACCTACCTGTCCTAGGAAAGCTGTGCTCCTGAGGAAGCTTGTCTGGTAGAAATCGGTTGTTACCGATAAGGCCGCCCCCTGTTTTTAACTACTTTATTTATAATTAATGATATCTTGGTACAAAAATGAAATAGGTAAATGTTGGCACTTGAGTAGGTATATAGGTAGGTACCTATTACTTTTAATTTTGTTCATTTTCATAATTTAGAATTTATATCAATGGGTAAATTTTGTTATTTCTACTCAGAATCAGGGGCTCTTTCGATCCCAATGGGAAAAAAATGTCCCATGGATTTTTTCCTATTTTGTCACAATTTTACATACACTTTGTATGACGGTAACAAAGTAGGAAACCCGGAAAATGTATGGAAATTTTGGGACATTTTTGCCTTTTTCGATCGCAAGAGCGCTTGATTCTGAGCATTACCTACCCAAAATCTACCTACCTATAATGCATGAGCCCTTTATAGGTAGGTAGGTAATATGAGGTTTTTCCGGCTACTTTTTGACCGCCCCCTCTCCCCCGTGGTGATGTTTGGTGAGTTTCTTGGCTAGGTGATGTCTCCTTGTAATCCCCCCTCCCCTAAAGTGACCTTTTCTTGGATCCCCTCCCCCCCTATAGGACCTCGCGTGATTCATGCACACTTCCACAGGCCCAAGTTCAAAATTATGAAAATGGACAAAATAAAAATAAATGCTCACTTACTTACCTACCTGTTCATTTTTGGTAGTTCTTGCTAATTTGTGATGAATATATCCGAAGGATACAGTCATATTAAGGTAGGTACTTAAGTAATTTTAAATATTAGATATATTGACAATGAGATTACTTACCTATAGTTAATCTCTACCTAAACGTAGGCACGTTATCAGATATGACGATTCATCCTCAGATAAAAGACGAAGATTGATCTAATATTAATCCAAGCATAAATACAAGACATTAGTTATGATTACGTATAAATTAAACCATTATCATGGGTCATAAAACACATAATTGTTACCTACAAAGATAAAACAGGTGATTAGGTTTGCATAAATTTTACTGTCCGGCAGACCGAGTTTTCATGGTCCGATATGGCATGAAAAAAACGCATGATTGGGTTGTGCACTTGTCCGTCTTTTTACTCGGAGGTGCGGCATAGTAGCATGAAAAAGTCAGTCGACAGTCATAAAAGTCAGTGCAATTCCGGACACAGTGCACAATCATTAACACGTTTTTCATAGCTGTCATCTCGGATCGGAAAAATACTGTCCGGAATGGGGAAAAGTAAAATGTCGGACGGTAAAATTACGTATAGTGCACAAGCTACTATATACATACATTTATGGCGTGGCGTATCGAACCGTAAAAAACCGGACTACCGGACGGTAAAAGTCAGTGTAGTGCACAAACGCCCTAAGGATTATAGGACCTATACACCTAAAGAAGACCTATACACGAAGTATCCGCTTGCCCAGTGTGGCGATTATGGGCATTTAACTCCTAATGCGTCTATACACATAGTTAATAGGAGAGGCCTACGTCCAGCAGTGGACAAATGTATCATAGGCTGATGATGATGTGATGTGGTCCAAGAAGTACCTACGTGAAAGCTAATAAGAACGATACCAATGACACCATACGTAATCAAAATCAGCTCAAATGTTCTCTGAAAAGACCCTAAGAAAATCCTCCAACTGACAGATTTTTATTTTGTTGTCGTTTTTTAAAATTGTTCAAAATTGGACTTTTTTCATTTCTTTCTACTCAGAATCACGAGCTCTTTCAATTCTGATAGAAATAAAAGTGTCCCGAAAAAAAAATCCATTGAATTACTATTATACTATTAAAAATGTATGGAATTTTCGGGACACTTTTTTCTGCTAATGAGGAGCTCGCGATTCTAAGTAGAATAAATATAAAAAAAATTCAAATTTAGAAAATTTAAAAACTACAACAAAATAAAAATCCGCCCTTAAACGCAATATTTCATTCGCTTTAAAAGAAAATTAGTAAAATTACCTATCTAGTCTGCCTAGTATTCACCTAAACAACGGATTGGGAGGTTTCGGTACATGATACCGTAATGTACAAAATATGTAAAGTATGTATGGTAGGTACTTACTTTGCCGCGTCGTAGCAGGCATCTCCAGTGAAGACAGAGACATAATTTCCGTCTCTGCCTGTTCTGTTGCCACTGTCACTTTGATGCTGAATTTTGCCTAAGCCTATATTCCTATCCACCGCACAAGCATAAGTAAATCACTGAATTATGGAGAGGAATTAACACAAAAAAAACTACAAAATGTATATTCTCATACTTGTATTTCTATACAATGGTAAGAATATTGATTTTATGTCAGAGTTTAAAAATAGAACAGGAATACACAGCACATTACTTTTATGTAACAGGGTTATGTACTTTTCAAATGTTTAATAAGGCGTTTTACTCTGGGGAAAATGTTAACAATTCTCACAAAGATTACTCTATCAAAATGAACTATGAGACGGAATTAACTCTTCGGTACACGATTCATAAATGACAGGTGTCTATCGAAACAAGAAAGACGTTATCTTGAGTTAATATTAGACTACACTTACGCGATTCGCGTCAGAATTTCAGTAGGTACAGTCAGCACAAATATATGCACACTATTTCACCTTATGCCACCGAAATAAGGAAGGAATTGGATAATAATTGTACACATTTTTATGCTCTTGACTAATTATATAAAAGCAATTTGAACTAGTGTTTTGTCATACGAAAATGATACGCTAATTTTCGCACTCCTAAAACAGAAAATAGATTTCCCATGTGCGTTGAATGATCAGAAGTGATACCTAGAAAAATAAATAAATAAACGCTTAGTTGATGATTTAGCTAGAAATATAGGCAGTCGAAGATATACGAGTAAAGTACCGTAAACCGTAGTAATAATAATCCACAAGTTCAATTATCTGAGCATCAGGGCCTCTACCGCGAACCACGAACGAAATCTTGCCTTCCTGACACACATACGTACAAATTCACGAGTGCGAGAGAGAGGCAACACTTGAGAGGTAGGGTCCTATCTTTTTGGAACCCCGTCACTCAGGAATCATGTCACAGTGATGCTACAAGACAAATTGTAAGAAGCTCCTTACTACTTTTATGTTGCAAGGTTAGAGTGATCTAGAGTTCAAATTAATTGTCATCATCATCATATAAATTTAAGAGCTGCGCTCTTGTCGGTGGAGCAACTTCCATGATTCTCTGTCTAAAGCCTTTTCTTTAAGATCCTGATACAACACGACTTCCACTTTCTCTTCCAGTCGGTCCATGTATGCTAATCTTGGCCTGCAACTCTTCCTTCTGCCTCCTACTTTTCCCTCTATGATGGAAAAAGTAGAAGGCAGAAGGAAGAGTGGCAGGCCAATTAATTGGTTGAATGTAAATTATATAACAAATAGATAAAAGTGGAATTCTTTCCACACATATGACTCATACGTTTCCTCATACGTATAAGTTTGGACCCTTTGAACGAAGCGTGAAGAAGCATTTATCTAGCGGGCCAGCAAGGCGGTGGCAACTGACAGGTTACTGCCGGTCTCCTGGGTCGCGTTTTATAGTTACATTTTATAATATCGCTGTTTGTCTCTGTAACGCTCGCACATAATATTATTGGCTAGAAATAGAGGCAAACAGCAAAATTATTAATTGTAATGTAACTTTATAAAACGCGACCCTGTTCGTTGCCGCCGCGATTTGGGCTCTACTTTTCACTTACGATCAGGTGGAGTGGAGCCACTTTGTTGTGCCAATATAAATACTCACCAAATAAAAAAAATCAAAAACCGACTCCAACCGATTTCTCCAAGATCCCCGATTTGTTTCCATCATTGGTTCCCTATCATCAAATCCTACTTTCTGAATGCAAATGCTTGTGAATGAATTAAAATTACCAAAAGCGCCATACATGTAGGTACCCATAACATTTGAAGAGATCCCTCGGTTTCTCCAAGATCCCATCATCATACCTCAACTTGGTGCCAACGGGACCATCTCGGGGTTAAACATGTTCGATTACAAAAAAAAATCAAATCGGTTCACGATTCTCTGAGATATCGGATAACATACGACTACATACCTACAACAAAAAAAAATCGAATTGAGAACCTCCTCCTTTTTTGAAGTCGGTTAAAAAAGAGATTGTTGCAGTAGATAGCAATTTTAGTTTTCTCGAGAGTATCTGCGTAGCCTATCTAAGTCAAATACAGATGACAGTGGCAGTGTTATTATCTCGCTAAACAAACAAAATATAAGATAGGAGAAGCCATTGTAAACTCTGGCTCTAAACGTGGACGATATACGACATTATCTACAATTTTAATTCATTGAGATGACTTTATTAGGTTAAGTTGTTTATAAACGGCATCCACCATAATATTTACTGCGTTAACCCGCGATAAATAAATAAATATCTAAATAAATAACTTGGGACATCTTACACAGAACGACCTAGTCCCACGGTTGAGCCACGAATTGAGCCACGACCGTAGCGAGTGGTTCCAAAACTGGTATCTTGAGCATTGCGAAGGTCTCAAGGCACGAGAGTTAAACCACAAAGTACCCAAATATAGAGGGTCTGTTTCATAGAAGGCTCAAATAGTTCGGAATATGTTACAATAGATGTCACTAGGAGCACGATTGACTAGTAATAGATTTAGTTTTATTTGAAATCCAGATATTTACTACCTGTTAGTGCACAGTTTTAACTAATTTAGCATCATACATCGAAAATAGTCAAAACCACCCTTTCTAGAAGAGTAAATTAGTAAATAAAAAAATTAACTATTTTTGGAATACATTGATTTCAGCGCCATCTATTATTGCACGTACATATTTTTATGCGTTTTTCTTGATACGCGTCAAACAGTACACTACTCGAGTCTTGACAGAAATAATCTATAGATGTCGCTAAACAAAATCTTGCATATATTGATTTTAAATGTTTAAGGAGGTCTAAAAAACCGAAAAACTAATAAATACATATAAAAAAAAGTAAAAAATCCCTAAATCGCTAATAATAACAAAAAATACATACATTACAAGTCATATGCTAGGATTTGAACCCGTAACATAACAACTGATAACAATAAATAGCTGAGAGCCTACCGCGAAACACGTACGAAGTGTTGCCTCTCTCTCGCACTCGTGAATTCCACTATAAGTGTGAGAGGGAGGCAACACTTCTTTCGTTGTTCGCGGTAGGGCCTCTGATTAGGGTATATCCGAATTATATAACAGACACATGGCGGCGCGGCGTTGCCGTTTAGTTGTCAGCATTCTCTTTGCTTTACCGTAATCTGACGAGCTGGCAACAAACGAAACGAGAGCCATAGAAAATTAAAGGTAATCTGAGCATTGCATTCTGTTTCTATTCTACGCTTCAATACCAAACTCACATAGCGAAATAATAATTAAACTCTTACTAATGGCACTCTATCAATATCATTGGCAATAAATAGCTCTACTCTGTCCAACATCCAACAAACTCTGTAAGAAAAAAAGGGCTAATACTAATTTTCTCTTATACACAATAAGAGAAAATTAGTATTAGCCCTTTTTTTCTACATCTACATCTACATTTTTTGAATTTGCCATTTGTGTCCATTCTAAGATCCAAGATGGCGGGAACTTTTTTTGCAATTTTCATCATTGTACTCGTTTCTGACTAATTCGCATACGTGGAATATCATTTTTGGGTCCATTCTAAGATCCAAGATGGCGGGAACTTTTTTTTGTAATTTTCATCATTATACTCGTTTCCGACTAATTCGCATACGTGGAATACGATTTTCGGGTCCATTCTAAGATTCAAGATGGCGGGAACTTTTATTTTGCAATTTTCATCATTATACTCGTTTCCGACTAATTCGCATACGTGGAATACGATTTCCGGGTCCATTCTAAAATCCAAGATGGCGGGAACTTTTTTTTTGTAATTTTCATCATTATACTCGTTTCCGACTAATTCGCATACGTGGAATATCATTTTTGGGTCCATTCTAAGATCCAAGATGGCGGGAACTTTTTTTTGTAATTTTCATCATTATACTCGTTTCCGACTAATTCGCATACGTGGAATACGATTTTCGGGTCCATTCTAAGATTCAAGATGGCGGGAACTTTTATTTTGCAATTTTCATCATTATACTCGTTTCCGACTAATTCGCATACGTGGAATACGATTTCCGGGTCCATTCTAAAATCCAAGATGGCGGGAACTTTTTTTTTGTAATTTTCATCATTATACTCGTTTCCGACTAATTCGCATACGTGGAATATCATTTTTGGGTCCATTCTAAGATCCAAGATGGCGGGAACTTTTTTTTGTAATTTTCATCATTATACTCGTTTCCGACTAATTCGCATACGTGGAATACGATTTTCGGGTCCATTCTAAGATTCAAGATGGCGGGAACTTTTATTTTGCAATTTTCATCAGTATACTCGTTTCCGACTAATTCGCATACGTGGAATACGATTTCCGGGTCCATTCTAAAATCCAAGATGGCGGGAACTTTTTTTTGCAATTTTCATCATTGTACTCGTTTCTGACTAATTCGCATACGTGGAATATCATTTTTGGGTCCATTCTAAGATCCAAGATGGCGGGAACTTTTTTTTTGTAATTTTCATCATTATACTCGTTTCCGACTAATTCGCATACGTGGAATACGATTCCCGGGTCCATTCTAAAATCCAAGATGGCGGGAACTTTTTTTTGCGATTTTCATCATTGTACTCGTTTCTGACTAATTCGCATACGTGTAATACGATTTCCGGGTCCATTCTAAGATCCAAGATGGCGGCTACTTTTTTTTGTAATTTTCATTATTATACTCGTTTCTGACTAATTCGCATACGTGTAATACGATTTCCGGGTCCATTCTAAGATCCAAGATGGCGGGAACTTTTTTTTGCATTTTTCATCATTATACTCGTTTCTGACTAATTCGCATACGTGGAATACGATTTTCGGGTCCATTCTATGATTCAAGATGGCGGGAACTTTTATTTTGCAATTTTCATCATTATACTCGTTTCCGACTAATTCGCATACGTGGAATACGATTTCCGGGTCCATTCTAAAATCCAAGATAGTGGGAACTTTTTTTTTGCAATTTTCATCATTATACTCGTTTCCGACTAATTCGCATACATGGAATACGATTTCCGGGTCTATTCTAAAATCCAAGATAGCGGGAACTTTTTTTTTGCAATTTTCATCATTTTACTCGTTTCCGACTAATTCGCATAAGTGGAATACGATTTCCGAGTCCATTCTAAAATCCAAGATGGCGGGAACTTTTTTTGCAATTTTTATCATTATACCTACTCGTTTCTGACTAATTCGCATACGTGGAATATCATTATTGGGTCCATTCTAAGATCCAAGATGGCGGGAACTTTTTTTTGCATTTTTCATCATTATACTCGTTTCTGACTAATTCGCATACGTGGAATACGATTTTCGGGTCCATTCTATGATTCAAGATGGCGGGAACTTTTATTTTGCAATTTTCATCATTATACTCGTTTCCGACTAATTCGCATACGTGGAATACGATTTCCGGGTCCATTCTAAAATCCAAGATAGTGGGAACTTTTTTTTTGCAATTTTCATCATTATACTCGTTTCCGACTAATTCGCATACATGGAATACGATTTCCGGGTCTATTCTAAAATCCAAGATAGCGGGAACTTTTTTTTTGCAATTTTCGTCATTATACTCGTTTCCGACTAATTCGCATACGTGGAATACGATCAAGATGGCGGGAACTTTTTTTTTGCAATTTTCATCATTATACTTTTTTCTGACTAATTCGCATACGTAGAATACGATTTTCAGGTCCATTCTAAGATCCAAGATGGCGGTAATTTTTTTGTAATATTTGTCAATGTACTCGATTTCGACTAATTTATAAACGTGGAACCCTAATTTGGGGTTAATTTAATATCCAAGAGTTTTTATATTTAGCATGTTCTTATGAGTAGCGGAAATGCAGTACCTATAATGAAAAAAAAAACTGCACAAAAGTTCAAAAAAGGTGCCGCCATTTTGTATCTTACAATTGATGTACTTTGGGGCAGTTTTTATCATTAAAGATACTCCATCTCCAATACATATACGTAAATAACCTTAGATCTTAAATTCGCCCTAAATTCGGGTTCCACGTTTGTAAATTAGTCGAAAACAAGTACAATGATAAAAATTACAAAAAAAAGTTCCCGCCATCTTGGATCTCAGAATGGACCCCAAAATCGTATGTGAATTAGTCAGAAACGAGTATAATGATGAAAATTGCAAGAAAAATGTTCCCGCCATCTTGGATCTCAGAATGGACCTGGAAATCGTATTGCAAGTATGCGAATTAGTCAGAAACGAGTATAATGATGAAATTTACAAAAAAGTAGCCGCCATCTTGGATCTTAGAATGGACCCGGAAATCGTATTTATACACGTATATGCGAATTAGAAACGAGTACAATGATGAAAATTGCAAAAAAAAGTTCCCGCCATCTTGGATTTTAGAATGGACTCGGGAATCGTATTCCACGTATGCGAATTAGTCGGAAACGAGTATAATGATGAAAATTGCAAAAAAAAAGTTCCCGCCATCTTGGATCTTAGAATGGAACCAAAAAAATTATTCCACGTATGCGAATTAGTCGGAAACGAGTATAATGATGAAAATTGCAAAAAAAAAGTTCCCGCCATCTTGGATTTTAGAATGGACCCGGAAATCGTATTCCACGTATGCGAATTAGTCGGAAACGAGTATAATGATGAAAATTGCAAAAATAAGTTGCCGCCATCATGGATCTCATAATGGACCCGAAAATCGTATTCCACGTATGCGAATTAGTCAGAAAAAAGTATAATGATGAAAATTACAAAAAAAAGTTCCCGCCATCTTGGATCTTAGAATGGACCCGAAAATCGTATTCCACGTACCTATGCGAATTAGTCAGAAACGAGTATAATGATGAAAATTGCAAAAATAAGTTGCTGCCATCTTGGATCTCATAATGGACCCGAAAATTGTATTCAACGTATGCGAATTAGTCAGAAACGAGTATAACCCAACTCTGTCAGGAATAACTAGGTACACTCTTCACGCTTCAAGTTCGTCTGTATACTCATTTTCACCCTGTATAATTATGTATGTAACACCCTGTATGTATGTATGTATCTATCGGATCTATGATCACTTTGTATAACTATAAAACGAAACGAAAGAGCTCGTGATTCTGAGTAGAAAAAAATGTAAAAAAGTCCATATATGGAAAATTTTAAAAAACGACAACAAAATAAAAACCCGCCCGTTTGCACCTTGTAAAACACTGTTTTTACAAAATCAAAGATTATGCGCAACAAAAAATAAAAAAACAGTTTGAAAAAAAAAGAAACAAAATAACATTTTCAGCGCGTATTGTTAGGATTTGAACCTAGTACCACTGCTTCACAGCCGAACGCATGAACCACAATACCAACCTCCCTATGTAGTGGTATGGCGAAATATGTTATGTGTTGCAAATGATCATGCGTTTCGTTCGTGGCAAGGTAGTGTATACTGTTTCAGAGCCATCTGTACAATGCCCACGAGCAACAAAGATCAACCGTGGCGCCGTCTAGTAGTAACAACATTTCTGGTGGATGCATTTTAATGTATGGTGCTGATATATCTACTTAAACTAAATAATCTCTGGTTAAACAAACGTTGCCGCCAAGTGTAACACAACTTTTTTCCCCTCACTATCGTGAGGAAATATGATTACAAATATCATACAAATGTAAATAAACTTAAAAAAAAACCATTTAAAACTCAATGTCTAAACGTATCGTAGAGTTACTCCAGGGGCCTATTTCTCGTACCTTATTAGACTAGTAATATTAGTCCATGGGCTAATATTTTTTACAAGTTTACAAATTTGCGTCTCTCGAAGCCACTCTAATAAAATATTAGTTATTAGTTACCAACTAATAAATATTAGCTAATATTATTAGACTTAATTTGGTTTTGGTTTCTCGAATACAAAGAAAAATAACTACACTTGTAAAATACACTCATAAAGCTATTAGTAGCCGAAGCTTGGTAAAAAATATTAGTCCGAACTATTAGCGTGTTATTTATTTATCACAGTTAACTAAAGAAAATTGTAAAATATGGACGGATTCGGATGAGAAATAATTAAAATTGTTAATTCCTCCCATTTTTACGTTTATCTATTTAGGTTAACGTGTCCGAAAAGCTTCCAAATCAAATATCTCTGGCTTCCAATATATTCCTCAAAACCATCAACTTCATATCCATTTTTAATCAATTTAAATATTTTATTTTAACTAAACAAACAATTTGCTATTTACCGCCAATTTTTTTTTTTTTTTAATATGTAATAAGGCATGGGTAAATACCCCAATCAGCCAAGCTGGACTAATATTTTTTATTAGTTTACCAATATTAGTTACCAGTCTAATAATTATTTTAGAGAAACAGAAAATATTAGGACTTGTAAAATTTTCACTAGTAACTAATATACTTGTAAACTAATAGTTACGAGAAATAGGCCCCTGGTACTTAAATATAGCCAATGGCTTATAAAGTCACCAGTGAGAATTGACCTGACCAATTTAACATGTGAGCTTCGATTGCGCATGTTTACTACGGTCATACAGATCCACTTAAACTAGGCAGTAGTGGACCATATGAATTAGAGCAAAGACAAATTACGTTGCCTCACATGTGAATAAGATGCGTTATTACCCGCTCGTATTAAAGGATAAAATAGCACTTTACGAGCTATTGATGGGAAAAATTATTTAAACGGATTATAATGACGGAATATATGAAAATTTAGATTTTTTTTTTCAGTTTTTTTTCGGATTTTTACAGAAATAATCAATGTCACTGTCACTCCGCGCCATCTATTTCAATTGACTTTTCTTCGATGACATCGCGTTATCCTGGTAAAAGTGAAAATTAGATATAATTCGCATTGGTTTAGAGTTGAAAATTGTAACGGAAACTTTTATTGATTTTGTCGAAAAAATCCGGAAAAAACAAGCTGTTTGGAACTACGAACAAATAAAACATGGAAGCCGCACGCCATATTAATTGCCTTTCAAAAACGGTCCTAAATTTTATTTGACAACTGTCACCCCCTCTTCAATGCATCACGGTAATGAATGTCAATATTAACCTATCAAAATAGTTGTGATTGGTCCATCAAAGTTTTGATTGGCTATATTCTTTAAACATTTGTCAAAGATGTTGCGCCGAAATATGCGCGGTGTTAAGAAAAGCGCTAAGTCCTGCCCATCTTGGCACAATTGAACAATTGCTTTTGGGGGCATTTTTGAGCTGGCGTTTGACGTCCATGTTATATGGTTGCAGGTTTGGAAAGAATGGGGATTTAATCCGGAAATTTTCAACGCTAGTTGGGATACATAAGAAAACACTATCGGCATGATTACAAAACCTTTATTCTCATAGGTTACATGTGCTGATTTTAGGTGTAGTGTTCTATAGTCTGGTGAGCGCGCCGTCGAGTTGCTGGCGCCGCTGGGCGAGCCTGGCGGAGAGGTAGCGCGCGACCTCACCGGCCCACGGCTGGCTGTAGACTGTAGTGTTCTATAGTCTGGTGAGCGCGCCGTCGAGTTGCTGGCGCCGCTGGGCGAGCCTGGCGGAGAGGTAGCGCGCGACCTCACCGGCCCACGGCTGGCTGTAGACTGTAGTGTTCTATAGTCTGGTGAGCGCGCCGTCGAGTTGCTGGCGCCGCTGGGCGAGCCTGGCGGAGAGGTAGCGCGCGACCTCACCGGCCCACGGCTGGCTGTAGACTGTAGTGTTCTATAGTCTGGTGAGCGCGCCGTCGAGTTGCTGGCGCCGCTGGGCGAGCCTGGCGGAGAGGTAGCGCGCGACCTCACCGGCCCACGGCTGGCTGTAGACTGTAGTGTTCTATAGTCTGGTGAGCGCGCCGTCGAGTTGCTGGCGCCGCTGGGCGAGCCTGGCGGAGAGGTAGCGCGCGACCTCACCGGCCCACGGCTGGCTGTAGACTGTAGTGTTCTATAGTCTGGTGAGCGCGCCGTCGAGTTGCTGGCGCCGCTGGGCGAGCCTGGCGGAGAGGTAGCGCGCGACGGCCTCACCGGCCCACGGCTGGCTGTAGAATGAAGAACGACGCTCTTCCTCTGGGTTGCCGCCGCTGCCGCCCATCGTCTGGAACACACGTGGTTTGTTTGTTTATAATAGGGATGATGACTGTAGTTAAAATAAATTATTTAACATTATGCACGACATAATACACGCAAAAATTATTACTAAGATGTAGATTGCCGTATTTTTTGTACAGAGCTTCTACAGTAGAACCCGCTTAATACGATCACGTTTAATACGATTTCCCGCGTAATACGCCATTTTATGCCAGTCCCTGCAAGTTTAGTCACGTTTTCCTACATTTTTGTACGGTTAATACGATTAATCATCCCGTTTAATACGCTATCTGTAACCCAATTTACATTGACGTATGGCATTATTTACTTACACATGTAAGCAGGAATGTTATAATTTTACTCTACCAATTGAAAATTAGACTGGAATAAAATATTCTACCGATCGCTCCTCCTTTGTAGGTAACATTGTTGCATTGACCAAGCGACCGGTATCTAAAGTTCATGATCCCATCGCATCGCATACACCTGCATGTGCAACCTTAGTACACTTTGTTTCATTTATTTATTTTCTTAATCTGTGTATCCGAATCAGTTAAATATATAATATGTATAAGAAAAATATCTCATATAAGTAACATTTCACTGCAAAAGTATTTTTTTTACAAAAAAAAGCTATGTCTTCTTCTCGCATAATACGCTTTCCCGCTTAAGACGCATTTTTTGTCTGGTCCCTACAAAATCGTATTAACGGGGTTTCACTGTATTTAATAAATTGAAAAGTACTTAAAAGAGTAGGTCATTTGGCAGTACTCAAACATGACGTCACTTTTGAGTATTTCATACAAAATTCCATAGTGATGATCGTTTTGACAGTTCGAAAAAAGATGCTGATTTGACTTGCCAGTCATCATGCCTATTTTGCCAAGACCCATCATTGGCAAAACCTTGAAGAGTTTTGTGTGCCGATGGGGAGTTCGATGGATATTTGTCCAGACATTATATTAGAAATTATAACTAACTTGCGACTTAAACTATTTAACTATTCAGCGAAACGACTTGTACACGTTGTTCTTTGGTCGGGGGTACTCCTTGATGAGGGTTCTGATATTGAATCGAGACATATCGAGCATTTTTTGCGTGGCCTGTTTCGCTGAATTTTTAATTGCTAAACGTCAAGAAAAACTCGCGGTACCTCTTTAACTGGTTCAACGGGGTTACTAATGATTTACCAAAAATAATAGTTATTTATTATACAAGGGGCAAAGTTGTTGTTTAACTGTCATGCCAATATTGAGAGCTAGTGAAAGATTCCAAAATTCCATAGTGATGATCGTTTTGACAGTTCGAAAAAAGATGCTGATTTGACTTGCCAGTCATCATGCCTATTTTGCCAAGACCCATCATTGGCAAAACCTTGAAGAGTTTTGTGTGCCGATGGGGAGTTCGATGGATATTTGTCCAGACATTATATTAGAAATTATAACTAACTTGCGACTTAAACTATTTAACTATTCAGCGAAACGACTTGTACACGTTGTTCTTTGGTCGGGGGTACTCCTTGATGAGGGTTCTGATATTGAATCGAGACATATCGAGCATTTTTTGCGTGGCCTGTTTCGCTGAATTTTTAATTGCTAAACGTCAAGAAAAACTCGCGGTACCTCTTTAACTGGTTCAACGGGGTTACTAATGATTTACCAAAAATAAATGGCCAAAATTTCAGATTCCAAAAAATGTTTCCCAAAATTTCATTAGCCAAATAAAGATTTACCAAAATTATTTTTACCAAAAAAATGTTACGCAAACGTTTCACTTAGTTTAAGAATGAATCACTTACCAAGTAATGTGTTGACCAATTTACATTAAGTAAAATGTTTCAGTTGGCAAAACATATTTTACGCCAATAAAAATAAGGCAAATGATAATATTATTTAATGGAATATTCAAACACAGTAATAATTATTAGTTTTTTCGAATACTAGCTACTATTTACAAGCGTTCGAGAAACTCTGCGAACGGGCTCTGGGAACTGGACGACTATTTCTGCTCTAAGGGATAAAAGGTACCTAACGAACCTATCCAGGTTAGGGTGGGGGAACTACAATTTGTTATTTTTTAATGCGGGGGGCTTCGCCCCCCCCCCCCCGTCCCCCCTTTTTTGGTTTTGCACAAATGAGGATGCGTAAACAATTAATTAAAAATACTTAAGTATTTTTTAGACAACGCTTTTCACTCCGCCCTAGCCTAGAAACCTAACCAATCCAAGTTGGTTTTGTCATAACAAGTAATTTGACTAAATGTTTATTGTGTAATTTTTTTGCCTTAATAAAACATTTAGCAAATGACCAAATGCTTAAATGTTAATTTTCGTAGTAATATTCTGCTTAAAGAAAATTTGACCAAATGAAAATATGCGTATTGTAAACTTGCCAAAAATAGCATTGACAAATAAAACATTTGCTAAAATTTGTTTGGGTAATGAAATTTGCCCAAATTCTTTTTGGGAAAACGGCAGGCTCCCGGTTCAACGTACGAGGGCTGTTCCGAAAGTTTTTAGTTGCTCCGGTTCTATTCATGCGATTTAAATTAAATTTATATCATTGTAAGGGACATTTTAATACTTATTATGGTTAATAAATTTATGCATGTAATGGGAATAGTTTTTTTATTATATTTCTTTTACAAAAAGCTGTTTTGTATGAAATTTAACATTGTAGGGAAAAATTGGCCATTTTTGACACATTGAAGCATATTTTGTATAAAAATCTTTAAAAACCGTCCTTAAGTATACCCGGGATAAATAATTTAGTTCATTTTGCATTTTTTTAATTACAATTGAAGAACAATGATTATTGATTGAACGATGATTTTTACAATATTCGTAATTCCAATTTTAGAGTTTACGATTTTTTTCGATACCTACTCATTTATGATGAAAGTAAAAGATATCACGTAATTTGTACTTAAAAATTACGGAAATATCTTCAATTACTAGTACCTATAAAATAAAATATTTTTTTAAGCGAATGATGTTCAATAGCATCTCATTAAAAAAGTCTCTTAAAAACCGGTAATCATGGTCATTGGAGTAAGGCACGACACGTCTAAGTAAAACAAAGTAATAAAAATATCTAAAATCTTTACTGAAACAAATTTACACCGCCTAAAGCGTCATTTAAATATCCCTCAAAATGGTGTAAGTCTTATTGAAATCGCATGAATATAACCGGAGCAACTAAAAACTTTCGGAACAGCCCTCGTATACACCTATCACGTGACATGATTCACTGTATACCCACCTTGAGATCGCGAGACTGAGAGACGAGCCACTTGTGAACGAACTGTTGCGAATTATTGGTAAACGAAACAATAATTAGCGGTGCGTTTTCAACTGGTTCACTGTGTCCACCTATCACAAAATGGTTCACTGTGTACCCACCTTGAGATCGCGGGACTGAGAAACAAGCCACTTGTGGACAAACTGTTGCGGATCCTTGTTGAACGACAAAAACTCACTTCAACTGATTCACTGTGTCCACCTGTCACTAAATGGTTCACTGTGTACCCACCTTGAGATCGCGGGACTGAGAGACGAGCCACTTGTGGACAAACTGTTGCGGATCCTTGCTGAACGAGAAAAACTCACTTCAACTGGTTCACTGTGTCCACCTGTCACTAAATGGTTCACTATGTACCCACCTTGAGATCGCGCGACTGAGAAACAAGCCACTTGTAGACAAATTGTTGCGGATCCTTGCTGAACGAGAAAAACTCACTTCAACTGGTTCACTGTGTCCACCTGTCACTAAATGGTTCACTATGTACCCACCTTGAGATCGCGCGACTGAGAAACAAGCCACTTGTAGACAAATTGTTGCGGATCCTTGCTGAACGAGAAAAACTCACTTCAACTGGTTCACTGTGTCCACCTGTCACTAAATGGTTCACTATGTACCCACCTTGAGATCGCGCGACTGAGAAACAAGCCACTTGTAGACAAATTGTTGCGGATCCTTGCTGAACGAGAAAAACTCACTTCAACTGGTTCACTGTGTCCACCTGTCACTAAATGGTTCACTGTGTACCCACCTTGAGATCGCGCGACTGAGAAACAAGCCACTTGTGGACAAATTGTTGTGGATCCTTGCTGGACGACAAAAACTCACTTCAACTGATTCCCTGTGTCCACCTGTCACTAAATGGTTCACTGTGTACCCACCTTGAGATCGCGGGACTGAGAAACAAGCCACTTGTGGACAAATTGTTGCGGATCCTTGCTGAACGATAAGAAGAACTCGCGATGTGTCTTCAACTGATTTATTGTGTCCACCTGCAATAAACAACGCAAATTAACTATTTTTATCAATTAATAATAATATAATTAATGTCAGCCTCCGTAGCCTAGTTGGTAGTGACCCTGCCTACGAAGCTGGAGGTTCCGGGTTCGAATCCCGGCGAGGGCATTATTTGTGTATTTATTTATCACAAATATTTGTTCCTTGGTCATGGCTGTCTATGTATTTAAGTATCTATATGTATCTATCTATTATATTTATCGTCGCCTGGTACCCACATCACAAGCCTTAATTGAGCTTACCGTGGGACCAGGTCGATTTGTGTAAGATGTCCAAAAATATTTATTTATTTATTATTTATATATAATCTAATAATAGGGCCATTCCATATGAAATCATCAGATTCTGATTTAATTCCGCGCTGACTGATTTTTCAACAGTTTGAAAAAAATCAAGGATGATAGGCTTAAGTAAGTGGTACGTAAACCGTCAATACTTTTTTTTTACTTGCTGCTTATCCAGATGGGGCCCGCTTTACAGTACCGGCCAATAATATATCACATACAGGTTTTTTCAGTAGATTTATTTTTATTTTTGTAAGTGTTTTTCACACTTTCCACCTCACGACTATAGATAGTCTAGGCATAGGCCTTTACACTAGCGATGAAAAAACTGGTCATCATGTAGTGATTTTTTCATAAAGAGATTTTGCGTAAGGCATGGATTTCTTAGTAAAATTCTTATTTTTACTACAGCTATTTTAGCAATATGCTGTGTCTCCAATTGCAATTCACAATACTTAATTGCAGTATTCATCATTAAACTGTGCAAAAGTACCAAAATAATATGCTATCTACATGCGAACATGTGCCGCTTACTCTATACACGCTCATACAAAAAGTCACGAATGTGATATATTATTGGCCGGTACTGTAAGTTTAAATTTACCTGTTTTTTGATGTTCCACGAGAAGCGATGTTAATTTGTTTCGGTAACCAATATATATTTTTTATATTTTTTTTCTGATTCTCTAGGAAAGGTACTTTAAAATGTTCTTATCAATATGCATCAAGCTACTTTACTTGTTCCATCATAAATGTTGAAAGTTTTGTGAATATTTTCAAATTTCGCCCATTTTCTATTGGATTTTGCGGCATATCTACTGGGCTTAGGGAAACAATTTTTTTTTACTGTATAGTACAAGTATTGTTCTCATAAAATAACTGAGGGTTATTCATTAGGCTGAAAAAAAAGAATGGTAAAGCTGGCCATTTTACGAAATTGGTCAACTTTGACTTAAAATTTCATCATGTTTGGCAGAATGAAAAAATCCAAAAAGCTATACAAAAGATAGTACCTACTCTATTCTATAGGAATCCGTTTCATTTGGTTTGTGTTTTAAATTTCAGTGAGAATTATGATTTTTTTAATGTCCATTTTTCGGAACTTTTTACAACTATTTTCCGGCGCT